>PITB01021034.1:0-29735 GCA_004024585.1 Paradoxurus hermaphroditus | reverse complement strand
GAGATGAGTAAACCCAAGCTCAGAGAAGCCGCCAAGTCACACAGCAAATGAATAATAGAACCAGGAGTTCCTATGGCTCCAAAAACTCACAGCCTCATTCATCTATCAGTTAATTTAAAAAAAAAAAAAGACACGCTGATATTTGGTGTACACCTGTTGTGTTCAAGTTCATGGGCCAAACTCCCCTCGCCTCCCCAGCAAACCCTGGAATGAGGACCTTGTAGCTTTTTCAAGAGTTAATTGCCCTTGCATCCGAGGTGTGTTTTTACAACCCTCTCCAACTCTCTTCCTGGGTCTGTCTCTGGTCTTTTACACCACAGCATCCTCGCTTGCTCCTTCCAACATCGTTCTGGGTTCCTCCGGTCCAATGAGAACCATCTTTTCTCAAATGATAGGAGGAAAAATAAATTCAGTTCAATTGGCTGTGTTTTGTTTATCAGTATCTAATCCTTAGAATAGATTCAGAAGCATTATAGTCCCAATTCAGTGTACATGGAGGGAAGGCAAGATTGATGGATGGATGGAAGCAAGGAAGGTAGGAGTGATGAATGGAAGGAGGAAAGGAGGGAAGATGGATGAGCAGATGGAAGGAAGAAAAGATGAATGGAGGGGGAAAAGGAGAGAGAGAACATGTCTAAATAGATGGAAGGAATAGATGTGGAAGGAAGAAAATATGGATGGATAGAAGGAAGAAAAGAAAAGGTGGAGAAAGGAAGCAAGGATAGGTGGATAGGTGAAAGAAAGTGGAGATAGAAGGAAGGTCAGACAGAAGGATGCATAGAAGAAGGTATGAATGGGAAAAAGGAATTGAAGACTGATGAAGGAAGGAATGAGGTATGCAAGGATGATGGATGGATGGATGAATGGATGGATGGATGGATGTCATGGGTGCATGGATGGATGGGTGAGTTGATGGATGGAGAGATGGAAGATGGATGGATAGAGAGACGGATGGATGGATGAATTGATAGATGGAATATGGATGATGGATGGATAGGTGGATGGATGGATGGATGGATGGATGGATGGATGGAGAGATGGAGAGATGGAGAGATGGAGAATGCATGAGTGGAAAGATGGGTGGGTGGAGAGATAGACGCGTGAATGGATGGATGGAGAGATGGAAGAGGTGCATAGACAGATGGTAGATGAAAGAAGGGTTAGAGGGAGAAAGAAGCAAATGGATAGTTGGAAGGAAGGAAGGAAGGATGAATGCATGGGTGAATAGAAAGAATGATGGACAGAAAGAAGAAAGGAGAGATGGAAGGAAGGATAGACAGAAGGAAGCTTGGAAGGCGTGATGAACAGGAGGAAAGAGGGGACGTAGCTTTTCTTCCAGAGGTTTGTCCTAAACAGTTGACCCTGTGCTGCTCCCTGCTTCTCTAGTCTGGAGTCAAACCACCAGGCCTCTGGTCTTACTTGCATCATATATTTATCTATTACACTTCTCCTGGGGTCTATGCAGGTCACCCCCGCTGTTGAATACTGGGCCGGCTACCTGTGTCTAGGCAAGAACACGGGGATTAGCAGGGAGTCCGTGAGCAAGGACTCTGGGGTCGGAGAACCTGGGTCCAAACCCAGACTTTCCCTCTCTCCAGTCATGGAACCCTGGGCAGGAGACCATTCCTGTGCTGTGGCTCCTCCTTCATTTAATGTGGAGAATTCTAGTGCCCAGCCCGTGTTCATCCATTCATCCGGGTAAAAAGCTCCGTTTGTAGCGAGTGATAAGAAAGTATTTGCTTATTTGTCTTCTATAACAAACACTCAAGTAGTGTTTACTCCGCGCCCAACACTGTACTTAAGTACTTCACAAAATTTGACTTGTGTAAACCTTGTAACAACTTTTGAAGTAGGAATCATTATTACCTTACGGGTGAGTCCACTGCGGTGTGGAGAGACTGGTTACAGCTGCTAGTTGCCTTTTATTTTATATGCAATGCAAAGAAGATTGGCATACCTGGGTGGAAGAGAGAGAGAGAGAGGAAGAGAGAGACAGAGGCGCAGAGAGATAAAGAGATAGAGGTGGGGGAACAGAAAGAAAGTGAAGGAACACGTCTGGGGTGATCCTTGGTCCCCCGTAAGCACGGTGAGTTGGAGCCTTTCCTTCCTGGAGAGAGCAGAGCCCCCAGCGTTTTCGCAGAACCCGCCGTCCTGCACCCGGCCGGAAAGACGGTCTCCAGCCCCCAGGTCGTTAAGCCCGTGCTTACTTCCTGCTGGAGTCGTCTCCATTAGCGAGGGACCCTCAGGTTCACTGGGAGGAGGACAGCAGGCCCTTGGAAGCCCCACTGTGGGTGGACCTTGGGCGCCCGATCTCCCACAAGCCTTGGCGCTCTCTGCACCCCCCACAGCTGGGGAGGCCCGCGAGGAGCCCTTCACGCTGAACTTCACCATCGACAACCTGCGCTACTCCGCGGACATGGGCCGCCCCGGCTCCCTCAAGTTCAACATCACGGACACCCTCATGCGGCACCTGGTGAGAGACCCACTTCCCCCTCCACGCCTCCACGACCCCTCCTAGGGGCTGCCGCCACCTCTGACCACACCGGCTCTCTCCTTCCTCTCCAGCTCGGTCCCTTGTTCCAGAGGAGCAGCCTGGGTGCCCGATACACAGGCTGCAAGGTCACCTCACTGAGGTGAGAGCCCCCCGCCCGCCGCGGCCCACCATTGTTGTTATAATTGTCATAAAATCTGTATAGACGTAAAATTCGCCATTTTAACCACTTTCGAGGGTACATTTCAGCGGCGTCTGTTACGTGCATGATGTTGTCACCCATCCCCACGATCTCGTTCTGGAACTCTGCCTCACTCCGTGCCCACCGGCCAATTACTCGCACTTTTCTGGGTCCGCGTGCGTTCTCTTGGTGTTTACGAAGCCGTTCTTCATTCGTATTTTCATGCACTGTCGTGTTGGTGTGGCTCCTCTGAGGCAGGTGGTGGGTACCACGGTGACAGGGCAGACACCGCCCCTGCACCCATCTCGTGGGTAAGGCAGAAACTAAGTCAAAGGATAGGTATCTAAAGTGATTCCAAGTGCAGTAAGGTGATGAGGAGCTAGAGATGGGAAAACAGCTTTAGCCAGGGCGCTCCACCTCTTCGTGGAGGTGATTTCTGAGCTGTGTTCCAATTGGCCATGAAAACTGTTCCGGGCAGAGGAAACAGCATGGGCAAAGGTCCTGAGGTAGGAATGAGCTTGGCGTGTTCAGGGAACAGCAAGGAGACCGGTGTGGCTGGAGCAGAGAGAGAGAGAGCAAGGGACAGAGAGAAAGGAGGTGAGTTTCCAGACATCGGCAGAGTCTTGTCAGGAGTTTATTTTTTAATCGTGGTAAAATACACATAACATAAAATTTACCATCCGAGCCGTTTTTAAGTGTCCAGTTCGGTAGCGCTCTGTATATTCAGGTTGTGCAGCCAGCTTCGAGAACTTGTAAAAGCGAAACTCTGTAGCCGTTAAACAATAGCTCCCAGCTGCCCTCTACCCCCATGTTAACAATCCCCATTCTACTTTCTGTCTCTCTGACTCTGACTACTCTGGCTGTGTCGTACAAGGGGAATCATATGATATTTGTCTTTTTATGGGTGGCTTATTTCACTGACCATAAAGTCCTCGAGGTTCCTCTATGTCGTGGCAGGTGTCAGAACTCCCTTCCCTTTGAAAGCTGAATAATATCCCACCATACGGATGGATCATATTTTGTGTATCCATTCGTCAGGACTCTGGTTTTTACACGGAACAGACGATGCGAGAGGTGCTTGGGGCTCAGTCCAACAATGAGCTAGACAATCCTATTTCCTGACCTCATGGAGGCCACTGTCTGGAGGGGGCAGGAACCAATAATGTATGCTCACACTGAGGGCAACCAGGGCTGTGATGGGGGAAGCATGAGGTACTGTGGCAGCCAGAACCCTCCCCTGACTCAGCCTGGGAGGGTTTTTTGGAGAAGGAGGAGGTATCTGAGTCGGGACCCGAAAGATGGCCGGGAAATTACCCGGGTAAGGAGAGAAGGGGGGAAACCTCCAGACAGAAGTCACCGCATGTTGCAAAGACCCTGGGGTGAGAGAGTGTGGCCAGGTGGAGAAACCGCGAATGGTTCCACAAGGCTGGAACACAGGCTATGAGGTGTGCCGTGACCACAGGTAGACGGGTGCCACACTCCCCAAGCATCGACCTCTCCATCCTCAGGTCTGTGAAGAATGGTGCCAAGACAAGGGTGGACATCCTCTGCACCTACCGGCAGCACCCCGGCAGCCCGGGTCTACCTGCCAAACAGGTGTTCCATGAACTGAGCAGGCAGACCCGCGGCATCACCCGGCTGGGCCCCTATTCTCTGGACAAGGACAGCCTCTACCTCAATGGTGAGTGGTTCTCAGCCCACCTCACTGCTTACCCCCCACCCCCATCTCCAGAAAGGTTTCCAGTAACCGCAGGTCAGCTCTCTAGGGGGAACCTTGGGACAAACTCAGGTGTGAATCTCAACTCCACACCGAACCCCACCCAACAGTCATTCTGCAAGGCTGTCCTTTATCACACCTATTTTACAGATGTAGAAATGGAGGCTCCAAAAGATTAAGTAATTTGTCCCGGGGGGTGTAGCTCGAGGGGGGTGAAGCCGGGCACGAACCCCAGTGGTCAGCGTCTCCAATGCCTTTAACTCCTAGAAGAGTCTTTCGAGGGGAGACCTGGGGAAAGAAAATCCCACATCTGTCTCCCCTGCCACCTTCTCACCCTTGACCTTGGATGGTCTTCTCTCCCGGGTGGGGCCCCAATGCCTGGAAGTAAGGTAGGCACTCTGACCAGCTGTGGGGGGCTGAGCTTTGGGCCTGCTGGGCATCAGCCTCGCATCTAGGAAGGGTCGGCGTTTAAGAGGGCGCCCCTCTCTGGGCTTCTAAGAGGCAGAGCATGGCTGAGGTGAAGTTTATTGGAATAACTCAGTTTCTCTCCTTTCTGTTTCCAACTCGGGACTGGAGTTTGGCAGCTCACACTTTCTTGTCACCATTGCCACATCAGGCGAGCAGGGAGGCTTCCTGGTCCTTTATGACGGCCATGTTAGCAAAGAGGGAGACGGTACAGGGAAGGGAAGGGACCTGCCCACGCCCACAGTAGGTTTGCGGCCAGTCTGGGTCTTGGTGTTCTGAGTTCACGTCTATTCCCTTCACCTCGGCCATTGCAGAGGCCAGCTTGGGATATTTCCTCCCGTAAATGGCACACCTTATACGCTTCTTCGTGTTCCCTCGGTCAGCATTCACCAGCATCTGCTAGAAGCTCGGCATTGTGCCTGGCACCAGGGTCACATTCAGGCCACCTGTGCAACCTGTCCTAATGTGAGCTCCAAAGGTGCAGAGACATTTTGTTCAGTGCTGTATTCCCCAAATGTAATGGAACTTGGTACATAGTAGGTTCTCAACAAATGTTTGTTGGATGGAGGGATGGAATGGAGGGGGAAAGGAAGGGCAGAGGGTGGGATGGATGGATATGTGGGGGGATGAGCGTGTGAACATAAATATGAAGAGAGTCTCGTGGGGCACGCTGGAGAGGTGGACAGGGAAGGGTCATTTCTAACTGGAAGAACGGGAAGACCTTAATGTTGGAGATGACATTTGAGTCTGACCTTAGAAGATGCACAGATGCTCACTGGTACATAGAAAGAAAGGCATCAGCAAGAGTCCCGCGTGGACAAGGGCGTGGAATATCTGGGATTGTTCTGCCACCTCCCCTTACGTGTGACATTTTTGTTTCCAGGTTATAATGAACGTGGTCCGGATGAGCCTCCCACGAGTATGTATCTTTGCATCCAGGACTCACCTTGAGCCAAGCTTTTGTCCTCACTAACAACGGGAGCTTGCCCCAAACTCACGTTGCTCTCCTGAGTGGGGCCAAGGTGTCAGTGGGATAAATGCTGGGTCCTTGGTCTCTTTCTGGACCTGCAGCCATGGTACTGGCTTTCTATACTCTCCACACCCTTCTGGGTTGGAGGAAGACACTTAAACAAGCATTTCCTACAGGGATGGGGGTTGAGGTCAGATAATGACCTTGTAGTCCATGCCTCCTGGAAACAAAATCTCCTACAAGCGCACAAAAGTGGCCTTGATATTAAGCTGCAAATTGTGGTGGCCACTTGGTGGTTTGGCCAAATTTTCTCGTTCACTTATCCGAGGGTCCCTTCATCTATCTTTTAACCCATCCATTCTTCCATTCTCCCAGTCATCCCTCCCAGACTTTTCCTTCCTCCTCCCTCCCTCCCTCCCTCCCTTCCTCTATCTCTCTCTTCCTTCCTTCCTTCTCTTTGTCCATCCATCCATTAATCCATCCATACTTCCTTTCCTCCTTCGCTCTATTCTTTCATCCCTCCATCCATTCCTTCTCTCCTTCTTCCATTCTTCCATCCATCCATCTTTCATTCTTTCTTCCCTTCTATCCATTCATCCCTCTCTCCATCCTTTCTTCTTTTTCCCTCCTTCCATTCATCCCTCATTCATTCTATCCTTCATCCGTTCTTCTACCCTTCCTCCTTCACTTCCTTCCTTCCTTTGATCTGTCCATCCATCTACCTATCCATCCATCCATCCACCCATCCATCCTCTGCCTGTTCACTTTTCTGTCCTTTCCTCCTTCCGTCCTTCCATCCATATCTCCAACTTTTCTTCTTGTGTTTATTCTTGCTTTCTCTTTTACCCTTCATTTGTTCATTTTCCCTCTGTCCATCCAGTATCCCATCTGTCTGTCTACCTTTATGCCCATTTATCTCTCTGCCTTCTTTGCTTAGTCTCTCTCTTGTTCACCTACCCTTACTCTCTTGGGTTCATTTCATTCATGGGCTCTGCTCACACAATTCCTCCTCCCCGTGCTCTCATTTATGGTACCCCTGTGAATGCTCGTCCTGGGACAACCACTGCTGGAGCCCAGGCAAACTTGGGGAGCTTCTCCCGCTCTGTGGGGAGCTCTGGCCCTTCCTGATAGCTGCCCTTTCCACAGCTCCCGAGGCAGCCACCACATTCCTGCCTAGTTCATCATCGCCCGTGCAACCGGAAGCCACCACAGGTATCTAGGGGACCCCCTTTTCTTCCCAAGAGAAACTTTTCTGCCTCCCACCTCTACCAGCCAGTTGTAACACAGGGGCTGAGAAGCCAGAATATAGAATTCCAGTTTAGGACAGTCATGCCAATCGCAAAGATTGTACTGACAACTCAATCTAACACGTACCCTCATGGAGCCCTCAGTATTGTGGGATCAACAGACCATTATAACATAATGTGAGACGTTTTGGGGAGAGGGATCTAGCATGATTTTGAAGGGAAAGGGCTTTTTGGAGAAACTTTCACCTCAACTGAGTCTTTAAGAATGAGTAGGAGTCATCCAGGCAAATAGGGGATGATGAGTTTTCCTGGTGTAGGGGATTCAGTGAGCAAAGTCTCAGTGGCCAGAAACAGCATAGTATATGGAGAGAATTGAGAGGGATTTAGTTTGCATGAAGCATAAAGCTTAACCTGGAGTAGATGGAGAAGTGAAGCTGAAAGGTTGGCAAAAACGATCGGGGGGGACCTTGAATGCCAGGTCTAGAAGCTTGAACTTCACACTGAAGGCCAAAGGAAGCCGTGAGCAGTGATGACTCTACAGAGATTTTCACTTAAGAAAATTCTTCTAGGGTCTAGTCGGTTAAGCATCCGACTCTTGATTTCAACTCAGGTCATGATCTCACAGTTCATGGGATCGAGCCCTGCATTGGGCTCTGTGCTAATAGCACAGAGCCTGCTTAGGATTCTCTCTCCCTCTCTCTCTGCCTCTCCCCCGTGTGCGCGCGCGTGCACACACACACACACACACACACACACACACACTCTTTCTCTCTCAAAATAAATAAACAATTTAAAAAAAAAAGAAAATTTCTGGGGCACCTACATGGCTCAGTCCTTTAAGCATCCAACTTCAGTTCAGGTCATAATCTTGTGGTTCATGAGTTCAAGCCCCACGTTGGGCTTTGCGCTGACAGCCTGGGGCCTGGAGCCTGCATTGGATTCTGTGTTTCCCTCTCTCTCTGCTCCTCCCCCACTCATGCTCTGTCTCTGTCTCTCTCTCTCAAAAATATATAAGCATTAAAAAAAATAAATTAAAAATTTTTAAATAGAAAATAAAAATTTTCTTCTAGAGTTCAGTGTAGAGAACATTCTTTAGCTGGGGCATCCCGTAAGTCTGCTGGAGTGTGGGTCCAGGTGAGGAAGATAAGACTTGAGCTGGGACAGGATAGAGAGGTAGGGTGTGTGTGAGGACCATTCTGCAAGTGGAAATGGTGTTACTTGGAGAGGAGGAGGGGGAGCTAAGCGACATGCTGGTTTTGACTTGGGTGACCACATGGAGGGTGGTGGTGACACTGGGAGAGAAGATGACAGACTAGGGTGAATGCAGGGCTCTGATTTGGTCTCAGGCCAGCTCTCAGTAGTAACCATCTCTCCCCCTCTCTTCTTGTAGCTGTGGGACACAACGTGAAGACCCTCACACTCAACTTTACCATCTCCAACCTCCAGTATTCAACAGACATGAGCAATAGCTCAGCCGTGTTCAACTCCACCAAGAGGACCCTGCAGCGCCTGGTGAGACCCTGCTCCTAGCAGCTCCTAGCGGGATAAATCCCACCCGGCCCCTCCGCCACCCTTGTCCCGCCTGCTCATCCTCCTCCTCCTTCCTCCCCAGCTTGGATCCTTGTTCCAGAAGAGCAGCCTGGGCCCCTTCTATTCAGGTTGCAGGCTCATCTCCCTCAGGTAGGACTTCCTCCTGAGCATTCGTCAGGAGTGACCGTTTTGGTGACCAACTCTTTCAGTCTTCCCACCGACCGCCCATTTGCCGCCCCCCTTTGTAGCCCCCATAGTGAGGTTTCAGAACCTCTCTTTAGAGTCCCCACATCCTTCTCTCCCCAGCCCTGAGAAGGACGGGGCAGCCACTCATGTTGATGCCGTCTGCACCTACCACCATGACCCCATGGGCCATGGGCTGAACAGAGAGCAGCTTTATTGGGAGCTAAACCAGCTGACCCATGGTGTCACTCAGATGGGCATCTATACCCTGGTCGGAGACAGCCTCTTCATCAATGGTGAGTGACTCGCAATCATTACTTGTCTCCATTCTATTTTATTTCCTCTTTAACAAGTCAGCCCAAGCTCTGATTGGAGGACACCCTCCCAAACTCTCCTTGGAGAGAGTCTCTCCTGTTATTTCAAGTAAATATCATGACAGTCTTTGACCAAATTTATATAAATAATTTTAATCTGAACTCTAAATGTCTGACTCCTGGATCTCTTGGGATGGGAGTTCTTCTACGTGAGGCTCCTCTCGGCCGCTGGTTCTCACCTGGGGGCGATTCTGCCCCTCAGGAGACACTTGGAAATGTCTGGAGACATTTCAATTGCCACAACTGGGGGAGAGTGCTACTGGCATCTAGCGGCTCGAGACTACGGGTGTTGCGAATGTCCTCCAATGAAAGGGGATCCTCACTGCCAAGGTTTACATAGCTCCAAAGAGCAGTAGTTCTGAGGATGAGAAGCCCTGCTCTACGTGGTCCTATGGTTCCTAGACGGCCACCAGACCAACTTACCACACGTTATCACAATTATTTGATTTCTATGAAATTCAGGTCGTGTAATCCAGCGCCGCATCCTCAGTTCTTTACGTGTCGATACATCGTCATCCCCAATGAATGAGTAAATGAGGGAACACATTGTCGGGGGGTAGCTTCTCAGCCCCCATCCTGGGGGATCCAGTGTGGTTCACACTCACTCATTCAACAGACGCATATACAATACCGTTCTGCCCCAAGCCATGTGCTGGATACAGAGATGGAACACATGGTTTCTCTCCCTGAAACACTAATAATCGAGAGAAGGAATATTACTTAGGGACACACCAAAAGGCAGAGACGCTGTTATATCACAGGGAAGCACGCAGGAGGGGCAAGTCAAGGACGCCTTCCTGCAAGAGGATATTATGGACCCAGCGCTGTAGTAGGTACGGGGACATGGCAAGAACAAGACAGACGGGGCTCTACTCTCCCGGAGTTCCATCTCATTGAGGTCCTGAAACATGAGTCGGAGATTCCCAGAAAAAGAAGATGACTGGAAATATTCCAGGAAGCGGGAGCTGCATCCGCACAAGCAGAAAAGCTCAGCTCAGGGGAATCCCTGTAAACTTCCAGTTTTCCCCTTTCTTTGGGGTGACTCTCCGCTAGGAAGCCCCCAGCATGTGGGCCTGAATTTGGCTGATCCTGACAGCAGTCATCATGCCTCTCTCTCTGTTAAAGGTTAAGAGTCTCCAACTCTCTTCTCTTCCTCTCGTTGGCTCCAGGCTACGCACCCCAGAATTCATCTTTCCAGAATGAGTATCAGCTAAATTTCCGCATCATCAACTGGAACCTCAGCAACTCGGACCCCACATCCTTGGAGTACACAACCCTGCTGAGGGACATCCAGGACAAGGTGGTGTCTCTGTCACCTTTCCCATCTCTCTTTGCCCTGGGTATGACCCCTCATTCTTCTGTCTGACTCACATCTATTAAGTGTTTCAACTCTTCACTTGACCTAATGTGTTCTGGGTTCTCTCACTTTCCAAAGGTGGTGCTCTGACTGCCTTCCCCATTTCCCAGATGGGCACACTAAGGCTCAGAAAGGGGAGTGGTGTGCCTAAGATCGCACAGTGAGTTAAGGGGCAGAGTCGGGATTTGAACTCAGGTCTCCTTTGCCCCAAGGCCTGTGTTCCTTCCCTGACTCCAGTAGCTCCCTCCAGCCCCGGGAGATCTCCATCTTACCCTTTATTCTAGGTCACCAAACTCTACAGAGGCAGCCAGTTACAAGACACATTCCGCTCCTGCCTGGTCACCAACTTGACGTAAGTTGAGGAGGTTGGAAGCACTGGCTGAGCTGGCAGCTTTGTGGCTCTGGGCTGCCATCCTGGCCCAGTCCTTGAGCTGAAAGTCTCTGACATGGTCCCCGTACTCTCCCACATCCCTGTCAACTAACCCTATCATCTCCTTCCATAGGTCTTCGGTTGCGGAGGGGGATGGGAGGTGGGAAAAGGATTAACTTCCTGGGGCCACCAACTCCATTATCCACCACCTCTCCTTTCTCGATACTTTCAACAAATATCAGCCCAATAAGAACATTCCCTATGGCCACTCTCCTGCTGAGCACTTTCATGCGTGGTCACCTCATGCCCCTATGAGATGGATACCATCTATGATCATCTCCATTGTTCAGATGGGCAAGCTGAGGCTCAGAGAAGCAAAGCGAACAGCCCAAGAATTGCCCAAGTTGGATTTTATCCCAAGTCTTTGAGGGATGGGTAGAGGAACTGAGATGTCCACACTGGGGGACAGGACGATCATGGGACACAGTGCCAATTTTGAGTGTTTCCAAACTTCAGTCCTATGGCTTTAAGATGGGGGTAATTATAATAATACCTTCCACCAGAATGATGGTGAGGGAATGTGTATTTACTTCCTGAAGGTGCTCAATAGATATTTGTTAATTTTATAGTTGTTTGTTCTAGTCCCAACTCCTGGAAACCTTGTATTTTTGGTCAGGGTCTCTTCTCTACCCGGAGGGAAGAGGAAGCCAGATAATCTCTTACTTCTTGCCCATAGGTCTTTGGCTCTATAAAATAGGCACTCAGGAGACACAGATGGTGTTGGGTGCTGGCTGAGTTCCACGGTCTCTGTCCCTAGGTTGGACTCCATGTTGGTCACCATCAAGGCTCTGTTCTCTTCCCATGTGGATCCCATTATGGTGAAGCAAGTCTTTCTAGACAAGACCCTGAATGCCTCATCCCATTGGCTAGGTGCCACCTATCAGCTGGCGGATTTGCGTGTGACAGGTGTGAGATTGGGGGTTGGTTTCACGGCTCGAGGAAGGATGGGGCTTCTCAGTAGATGTGGAATGGTTGGAGGCTCTGGAAGGGAGAGGGGGTCTTTCTGGAGGCCCGTGTTGATGAACCACGGCAATGGGTCATCCCAACAGGAGGTAGGAAGAAAACATGCAGCAATTGCACCCAAGGGAACGGCCATTTTACATGTAAATATTTCCAACCCAAAGTGCGGAGTACCCTGAGTTGCCTTCTTAGGCTCTCCAAATATGAGTCATGTATTGATTGATTGAAAGACTCATTCATTCATTCATTCATTCATTCATTCATTCATTCATTCATTCAACAAATATGTCATGAAAGTAAATAGGTGTTGATGATGCACTGTGGTAACTGCTGTAATCAGGTAATTTCAAGAGCCTGTGGGAACTCCAAGGAGGGACACATGGCCCATCTTGGAAAGTTTTCTGGAGGAAGTGATGAAAATACCAAGACGTGATGGCAAACATGGCCTAGCCAACGGAAAGAGATGGGGAGTTGGGCTACATGTGTTTATAACCCAGAAGATAAAATATTTGGGGAGGTTGTAAGGAGTTTGGTGTAGGTGGAGCAAACCCTGGCATGAGAGAAGTGACAGGTAAGGCGATAGATGCAGGCAGGGGCTTTCTTGGGCACTGGAATGGTTTGCAGAGGAACACAACACAGAGTTCTGCTTTAGGAAGCTCATCGTCTGGGGTCTGCGTAGAGAGTGGATTGGAAGGGGGAGAAGACCAGAGGAACCTAGGTCAGCAAAGGTGTATGACAGATGTCCCCTGAGGTAGTCAGCACCTACGCTTCCATCTGTGCCCCCAGAGAAGCCCCGTCTCATCTTCCCCACATACTAGTGAGCTCTCATAATGCTTGAGGGAGAGTCAGGTGGATAGATAGATCAATGGATTCAAAGTGGCCAGGTAGATAGAGATCTTATGTATCCCACCTTTGAAAGTCCAGCTCAGGTCACATTGCCAGGAATGAGTAGACTAGCTGGAACGACTTCTTTGCTAAAATCTTCACCCGATGGGGACTTTTATACCCTCTTTTTATTATAGAAGTGGAGTCATCAGCTCACCTACCAACAGACAAACCGACGAGCAGCCCCAGCTCTCAGCACTTCCAGCTGAATTTCACTGTCACCAACCTACTCTATTCCCAGGACTTATCCCAGCCCGGCACCACCAAACACCAGCGGAACAAGAGAAGTATTGAGAATGCGGTGAGAATGGGGTTGTGTTCCCAGGTGGAGACAGACCTATGGACACTGGGTGGCCAGAGGGTGATTTTTCATGAAGATGGGTTCTTTTGCCCATTTACAAATTAAGAAACAGGCACAGAGAGGTTCAGTAGCTGGTCTAGGGTCATATAGCTAAGTCAGCCTACTAGAATGGGATGTCCTTTGGTGTACATATCTGGGCTAGTATTTGTGGAGATAGAAGAAATAGATGGGGAAATACTCTCAGTGGATAAAAATTCTCTGATGCCACTGGGCCTGGAATTCTGATCAAGGGAACATCACCCTGTTTTTCAGCTCAACCAGCTCTTCCGAAACAGTAGCATCAAGAGTTATTTCTCTGACTGTCAAGTTTTGGCATTCAGGTGAGTTCCAACTTAGGACCTAATCACTCTGGAGACTCCCGCGGTCCTTTAAGTAAAAGTGTCCCCATGTCAGGATCTTAATTTCTACCTCTTATGGAAGATAGCCCTAGGAGTACAAAACTGTTCCCTAAAAACCAGCTTGTTCCTAAACGAGTGAACCCAACTGGCTTAGAAACTCAAGAGAGCCAGTGTAGACCTCAGCAGACATGGAGGTGCCTGGTGCTAGGAGCCATGGAATGCGGAGTGTAGCATCTAATGCCTTATGAGATCAGCTGTTGGAGTCAGGATCCACAGAAGATGGGGGTGGCTAGAACCAGAGGACTTAGACTCCAGCAGTCTGGCTGTGTTACTCAGTAGTATAGCCACTAATCACGTGAGGCGAAGGAAATCACTTATACATCTACTGAGATATGACTCACCTACAAAATGCACCCCTTTGAAGTGCACAATTTAGTGGTATATTTATAGAGTGGTACAACCATCCCACTCTCTAATGGTGGAACTTTCATTTATTTTTTTAAATCCTGTCCCCATTAGTAGCTGCTGCCTATTTTTCCCTCAGCCTCGTCCCCTAGCAAACAATGATCTACTTTCTGTCTCTCTCGATCTGCCTATTCCAAACATTCCATTTAAATGGATCAGTACCTTACATGGTCTTTTGTGACTGACTTGTTTCACTGAGCATCATGTTTTCTAGGTTCATCCATGTCGTAGCAGGTATACATTCTCCATGCCTTCTTTCATGACTGAATATTGTCCTGTTGTACGGCTATGCCACTTTTCATTGATCCATCCATTCATTGATGGACATTGGATTGTCCCCCCTTTTGCCTATTATGAATAATGACTCCTGGACCCTGTCTATTATGAATAATGAAAAGCTCATGTAAGTCTTTGCTTCAATTTGGCTTTTCAGTTCTCTTGGGCATATACAGAGAACTGATATTGTAGGGTCATGTGGTAATTCCACGTTAACTTTTGAGGAGCTGCTGAACCGTTCGCCACAGAGGCTCTACCATTTCCCATTCCCACAAGCAGTATATGAGGGTTCCAAATTATCTGGGTCTGCACCAACAATTGTTATTATCCTTTTTATACTGTAATCATCCTACTGGATGTGAAGTGGTGTCTCACTGTGGTTTCGATTTGCATTTTCCTAATGATTAGTGATGTCGAGCATTTTTTCGTGTACTTATTGGTCATTTCTTTACACAAATGTCTATTCAGGTCCTTCACTGAGTTTTACTTGATTTTTTTTAATTGTTGAGTTATAATTGTTCTTTCTATGTTCCGGATACTACACCCTTATCAGATACATGATCTGCAAATATGTTCTTCCATTTTTAGTAGGTTGCATTTTCACCTTCTAAGTACTACCCTTTGAAACACAATCATTTTTAATTTTGACGACTCTCAATGTATCAATTTTTTCTTTGGTTGTGTGTGATTTTAATCTCCTATCTAAGAAACCATTGCCTAACCCAAATTCACAAAGATTTACACCTAGGTTTTCTTCTAAGGGTTGTATAACTTTATCTCTTCCACTTAATCATTTGATTTCTTTTGAATTAATTTTTGTATATGTTGTGAGGTACGAGTCCAGCTTCATTCTTTCATATGTGGATATCTGGTTGTTGAAGTACCATTTGTTAAATAGACTATTCTTTCCCTATTATCTTGGCAACTTTGTTGAAAATCAGTTGTCCATGACTGCAGAAGTTTATTTATGGATTCTAAATTCTATTCCACTGATCCATATATCTATTCTTATACTAGTAGCCACTCGTATAAGTATTATTGTAGCTTGGTATAAGTTTCGAAATTGGGAAATGGAGTTCTCCAGCTCTGTACTTTCTCCATGTTTGTTTACTATTTGAGGTCCCTTGCGACTCCATATGGATTTGAGAATCAGCTTGTTAATTTCTGTAAAAGAGTCAGCTTGGATTCTGATAGGGAATGCATTTAATTCGTAGATCGCTTTGGGGACTATTGACATTTTAACAACGAAAAATCCCCCGTCTATGAATGGGTTGCTTTTCCATGTCTTTAGGTATTTTAAAATTTCTTTCAATATGTTTTGTAGTTTTCCAATGTACAAATCTCACAATGCCTTTGTTAAATTTATTCCTACGTGTTTTATGTTTTGTGCTTTGATGCTATTATAAATGGAATTGTTTTGTTAATTTTATTTTTAAGACTGTTAATTGCTAGTGCATATAAATACATTGATTTTTTTTAATGTTTATTTATTTTTGAGACAGAGAGAGACAGAGCATGAGTGGGGGAGGGGCAGAGAGAGAGGGAGACACAGAATGGGGCTTTTTAAAAGGACTCTCCAGACAGGTCAAATATTGAAAATTCGAAGGGAATGGGTCTTTTGGGGGAATTCCCAACAGATTATGGCTACCAGGCTCCTGGTTTTCACAGCTGCCACCGTTCTCATACTGCTGGCTTTCAGAGTTTCTGGAGATATTGTGAGAGCAGGCTGGGAATAATGCAAATTCCAATGCCATAAAGCTTGCTCCTTTTACCAAGACTCAGCCTTTGTTTTTTCCCCCTCAACTAAATGATCTTCAGATTATTGCGAACCTTTGGGTAATTTATAGACTTCTGAAAAAGTTGATTTTGACCATTCTCGCCAGTGTTCTCAAAGATGTTATGCATTTTTGGAAGTCCTTTGTCCAAACATTTCAAACGTGTTCTCTCCCCATGGCTATTTATTTATAAATTAATTAATTAAATTAAATGAGATATTCAGTTCCTCACCTGTAGTAGCATATTTTAAGTGTTCAACAACATGGGGCTAAAAGGACTGTGTTTTGATATCGTAGACACAAATGTTGGTGTCATTGCAGAAAGCCCCTTTGGACACAACTTCCTTCTAGAAGCAGGGTAGAATTCAAGATACCCTTGTTCATCCCTTTATCCTTCCAGGTCTGTCCCCGACAGCAACCACACTGGGGTGGACTCCCTGTGTAACTTTTCACCGTTGGCTCGGAGACTGGACAGAATTGCCATCTATGAGGAGTTCTTGAGGCTGACCCTAAATGGTACCCAGCTACAGAATTTTACCCTGGACAGAAACAGTGTCCTTGTGGATGGTAAGGCTTCCTGGTCATTGGGGCGGGAGTGGAGGGTTCCAGCTTCCACACATGGCCCTTTCCTGGGAATCTGGAGGCCTGGGGTTAAATCAGCGTTAACTTTTGTTTAGGCTGGCAGGAGGCGGCATAGTCTCCCAGGCTTGAATCCACCATTGGAGGAGAGGAAGGGACACCCAGTGGGATACTGGAGATACTTGCCCTCTCAGAGATAGCTCTGTGACTTCAGGCTGGTCACTTCCCTTCTCTGAAAGTCTGTTTCTCATCTCTGTCCTGAAAGTCACTTGGCCAGACGGTCAGTAAGGGCCTCTGGCTCCGGGCTGTGTGTGAGCCAGCCTCCACGGGCAGAGGGGACGGACCTCTTTTCTTCCTGACAGGCTGTAGAAACAGGCAATGGACCTGGCTTGGCCCACAGGCTGTCGTTTGCCAAGTTCTGCTCTAGCTCAGCACCGTGCAGTAGAACTTTCTGCGATGATGGGCTGTTCTATACCTGTGCTGTCTAGTTCAGCAGACAGATGTGACCATTGAGTACGTGAAGTCTGGCTAATGTGACTGGCTTTCACAGTTATTGATTTTTGATGTTACCGAGGTACCATATTTTTAATTTTATTTAGTTAAAATTATTTTTTTATTTCAGTTAGTCAGTATACAGTACAGTATCGGTTTCAGAGGTAGAATTCAATGATTCATCACTTACATACAACACCCAGTACTCATTACAAGTGCCCCTTCTTAATCCCCATCACTCATTTAGCCCATCTCCCGCCCCCTCCCTCCATCAACCCTCCATGATGTTACGATTATGAACATCATAATTTCGGCTTCAGTGAAACATGAAGCAAGGGTGGTGAGTGCTGATAATTTACACATTGGATGAAATATTGTTTTAATTGGATGAAATATACATTGTTAAACCTAGGTGATGCATGTTTATGATATTATTCTACTTTTCTGTGCATTTGAAGAGTTTGTATTTAAAAAGCATAAAACAACGGGGCGCCTGGGTGGCTCAGTCGGTTAAGTGTCCGACTTCGGCTCAGGTCATGATCTCACAGTTCGTGGATTCGAGCCCCACATCGGGCTCTGTGCTGACAGCTCAGAGCCTGGAGCCTGCTTCCGATTCTGTGTCTCCTCTCTCTGCCCCTCCCTCTCTCCCTCAAAAATAAATGAACATTAAAAAAAAAATTTCTTTAAGCGTAAAACAAGCTCACGCGCATTCTCCATTTCATTCTCTTCCAGGGTACTCTCCCAACAGAAACGATGTCTCGTCTGAGAATTCGGGTAAGCCTTAAAGAAGCTCCAGCCCGGACTGGGGAGGGAATGTCTCGATGCCGAACCTGGTCAAAGAGACCCACGTTCCCAGAGTCGTAGATGGTGATGAAAGCTGGCCAAGCCACGTCAGGGGCTGTTAGGCACAATGCGGGGACAGCGGGAGCCCTGGGAGATGACAGGAGGAGGCTAACACCAGCACTTGTCTCCCCAGACCTCCCCTTCTGGGCCGTCATCCTCATTTGCTTGGCGGGACTCCTGGTACTCATCACGTGCCTGATCTGCTGCCTCCTGGTAAGGAAGGACGGGTTGCTCGTCTTTATTGTTGGGTCGTAAGAGTTCTTTATATTTTATAAATACACATCGTTGGCTGGGAACACGTTTTGCGAAATTTTCTCCTAGTCTGTGTGTGGTTTGCTCTTTTTCCTTTTTTTTTTTTATTTTAAAATTATTTATTCTTGGGGCGCCTGGGTGGCTCAGTCGGTTGAGCGTCTGACTACAGTTCAGGTCATGATATCACGGTCCATGAGTTCGAGCCCCACGTCGGGCTCTGTGCTGACGGCTCAGAGCCTGGAGCCTGCTTCCGATTCTGTGTCTCCCTCTCTCTCTGCCCCTCCCCCACCCATGCTCTGTCTCTCTCTGTCTCAAAAATAAATAAACGTTAAAAAAAAATTAAAAAATAAATAAATAAATTATTCTTGACAGAGTTAGAGAGACAGAGCACCAGTGGGGGAGGGGCAGAGAGAGAGGGAGACACAGGTTTGGAAACAGGCTTCAGGCTCTGAGCTGGAGCCTGCTGCAGGGCTTGAACTGGTAAACCACGAGACATGACCTGAGCTGAAGTTGGACGCTCAACCAGGCGCCCCAACTTTTTCCTTTTTTAAAACATTAGTCATTAGGGAAATGTAAGTGAAAGTCATAATGAGATATTATGACACACAAGGGTGGCTAAAATTAAAAAGACAGACTATAATAAGTGTTGGTGAAGATGAGGAACAACTGGAACTCTCAACTAGTGCTGGCGAGAAATAGTTTGGATGCATCTTTAAAGGTCACATATACTACCTACCCAGCCATTCTACTCCTGGGAATTCATGCAAGAGAAATAATAAAATAAAATAGCCTTTGGATAAATACCTAGCTGTGCAACTGCTGGGTTGTAGGGTGGTTCTACTTTTAATTTTTTGTTTTTTGAGGAACCTCCAAGCTGTGTTCCAGAGCGGCTGCCCCAGTTTGCATTCTCACCAGCCGTGCACAAGGGCTCCCCTTTCTCTGCATCCTTGCCAATACCTGTTGTTTCCTGTGCTGTTAATGTTAGCCATTCCAACAGGTGTGAGGTGGTGTCTCATTGTGGTTTTGATTTGTATTTCCCTGATGATGAGTGATGTTGCGCATCTTTTCATCTATCTGTTAGCTATATGGATGTCTTCTTTCAAAAAGTATCTGTTCATGTTTTTGGCCCATTTCTTCACTGGATTATTTGTTTTATGGGGAGTTGAGTTTGATAAGTTCTTTATAGATTTTGGATACTAACTCTTTATCCAATATGTCATTTGCAAATACCTTCTTCCATTCCGTTGGTTACCTTTTACTTTTGTTGATTATCTCCTTTGCTGGGCAGAAAATAAAATAAAATAAAATAAAATCTATACAAAGTCATGTACACAAATGTTCATAATAACTTTATTTTACTAGCCAAACACTGAACACCACCCAAAAATCCATCAGCAGGTGAACGGACAAACGACCCGTGGTCTAACCCCACGGTGGAATATACTGCTCAGCAATAGAAAGGAATGAATCGTATATACATGCACTGACATGGGTAAATCTCAAAATAGTGATGCAGAGGGAAAGAAGGCAGACAGCAATGAGTACATAGTATGTGACCCTGTTTATAAACAAGGTGTCCAAGGCTCATCTGCAGGGGTACCTGTCAGATTGGGGGGGCCTGGAAACGAGAGTGTGCCTGCACAAGGCAGGGAAGGAACAATGACAGAGCAGCGTGAGGACACTTTGGGGGATGACAAGCACTCCTTGTCTTCATTGTGGTGATGGTTCCAGTTATAATCAAAACTTAGCAAATCATTTGTTTCACATGTATGCGGTTCATTGTACATTAGTTATACCCCAATTAAGCTAGAGGGTGTGTGTGTGTGGAAGGAGGGGGAGGAGTGAGATGGAGAGAGGGAGCGGGAGGGTATGGATGGTAGAAAAACAAAGTTAAAGGGAAGAGAGAAGATAAGAAAGAGATAAAAGAGGGACAAAGGAGGGGCGCCCGGGTGGCTCAGTCGGTTAAGCTTCGACTCTTGATTTCGGCTCAGGTCTTGGTCTCATGTTTCATGGATTCGAGCCCCACATGGGGCTCTGGGCTGACAGTGCAGAGCCTGCTTGGGATTCTCTCTCCCTCTCTCTCTTTCTCTGCCCCTCCCCCACTCATTCTCTTTCTCTCTCTCTCTCTCTCTCTCTCTCTCTCTCTCTCTCTCATAAATAAACTTAAAAATTAAAAAGAGGGACAAGGGAAAGGAAAAGAAGGAGCGAGAGAAAATTATGCCGAGGGAGAGACAGGAGGCAAGCCTCTGTGGCTTTGGTCCCCTCCGTCCCCGGAGTCCCATGCAGCTGACCAGGCCATTCTCATGCTCTCTCCTTGCCCTTACAGGTCACCGTCCGCCTGCGGAAGAAGGAGAGGGACTATGAGGTTCAGCAACACAGCCTGGGCTATTACCTGCCACACCTGGACCTGAAGGTGCAGTGACGGCTTTGCCTGAGGCTCCAAGGGAGCTTGGGTGGAATAGAAATAAACCACATTGGTCGGACACAGCCTCTGAGCCCTTCTTGACTTGGCCCCAGACTGGTTCCCAGGGGGGCCAAGATGAAAGGTTTCCCCTTTCACTAAGGCCTTGAAGGGCAACTGCAATTCTGTCTTTTGGTTTCACGCCATTTCATCCCTCAGGGACCCCAGGACTGGCAAAAGAGGCACAGACATTGTCATTGTGTAAAATCAACGCCCCGCCTCAGTGCGAGGTTTCTCTTCCGAGAAACTTGGGAGCACACCTCCCCTCACCTCTGTGCCAGCCGTCACAGCCGTTCCTCCATCTTGCCCCGCTCCCAAAGTCCCCCCTCCTGACTTTCAGGTGCCCCAGGACTTCCGGACCAGTCTGCCCTGGTGACTCCTCTCCCCTCGTGGATCCCCTTAGATGAGAAATGGTCCAAGAAGGAAATAAATGAGCAAGTCAGAAATGACTCCACAATCAACATTGGGACTTGGAGCTGGGACCACTAGGTATCCAGAAAGCCTCAGTCCCAGAGTAACACCAAGACTGGAGAGAGATACAGGGTCTGCTTTGGATTTAAAGATAAATAAAGCTCATTGGGGGAGAAAAAAATATCTGAAGACAAAGCCAGACAAACTTTCTTCTTCTTTCTCTGCATCGAATCCAACTAGATAGAGCAGGGGCACCCCAGGAGCAGCCTAGAGCGAGCCAGGCTCGAGGCAAGTTGTGCTGTTCTGCCTTGGGTTTGCAGGGACAGTTGGCCCAGTCTCTACGCGTTTTGCGGACGACCACAGCTGACGACGCCCAAGGGCTGAGAAGTCACAGCAATACTACCTGGTGTGAACTTCACGTCGTCAGTCTCAAGCAGTCGTTGTCTGCGAATGTCTTCTCTGGAGATTATACTAATGGTAATGAGAGCTATCTTGTTACTTGACCACCTAATATCTACTAAGCAACATGAGTGGCGAGCTCGGGTGTGTTGTCTCACTCATACTCACCAGCCTTGAGAGCTGCGCTCCCATTTTATAGCTAATGAGATGGAGGCTCGGGAATACTAAATAGCAAGGAAGGAAAAAATTACTAAGAACCTAAATTAAACACTTCATCACACTACCTGTCAAAGAAAAAGCTAAAAGCACGTTCTGAAATACAGATGGACTCAACGTTGACCTGGCACCGGCCTTCAGTGAAAGAACCAGTGGCGAATGCTCATCAGGAAGCAGAAGTGTCATAGTGCTCGCTTCGGCAGCACAGATCCTAAAAATAGGAAGCAGAAGGG
This sequence comes from Paradoxurus hermaphroditus, assembly GCA_004024585.1. Classification (NCBI taxonomy): domain Eukaryota; kingdom Metazoa; phylum Chordata; class Mammalia; order Carnivora; family Viverridae; genus Paradoxurus; species Paradoxurus hermaphroditus. The sequence goes on along the minus strand of PITB01021034.1, from coordinate 7,844 downwards.
TGAACCCAGAAAAATGTAACAAGAGTCGTGGGGAAAGGGTTGGAAAAATCAGTGTAGCTCAATCAGTTAGTTTTAAAACAAGATGTTAGGGGCGTCTGAGTGGCTCAGTCTGTTAAGCGTCCTACTTAGGCTCAGGTCGTGATCTCACGGTTTGGGAACTCGATCCCCATGTGAGGTTCTGCACTGACAGCACAGAGACTGTTTGGGATTCTCTACCTCCTCCTCTCTCTGCCTCTCCCTTGCTCTCACTCTCTCAAAATAAAGAAATAAAAAAAAATAATAAAACAAGATGTTTAAAACACATTGCATAATTTCAGATGAGTACCACATGGAAGAATAGAAAAAATTCAATTTTTTAGAATATTTTTTAATGTTTGCTTATTTTTGGGAGAGAGAGAGAGACAGAGCATGGGCAGGAGAGGGGCAGAGAGAAGGGGAGACACAGAATCCAAAGCAGGCTCCAGGCTCTGAGCTATCAGCATGGAACCCGACACACAGGTCTCGAACTCACAAGCGGCAAGATCATAACCTGAGCCAAAGTTGGATGCTCAACCGAATGAGCCGCCCAGGCGCCCCAAGATTCAAATTTGAAATTACTCATTTTTAGGGGAGATAGAAATACGACAATTATTCTGTTATTTTCTATCGATTCATTCTCAGAAATGGATGAATCCATGAGACAAAATAAGTAATGATGAAAAGGATTTGAATTATCGCCACAGGTGGGTCAGGCAAACAGACGATTAAATCCCAACGAGCCGCGACTCATCAGTTGAGGAATGATGCTGGAAACGGTCTCTCTTGACTGGATCAAACCGCCACATCGATTTTCACGGGTCAAATTTTTGACACACACAGATATTTAAAAAATGAGAAGTCCGGTGTTTCTTTGAGTTGAACTCTGAGTTAACATGCTACAGAGAACTGAAAAATAGAGACCTACGAACATCTCTTCCTTGAGAACATAGATATCACAGCTTTGATGAAATATTATGTTGGAATCTGTTGGAATAGTCCACAAAATTGACCAGGCAGGTTTTACTCTGACCATGAGGCCAGAACACTAAATAATCCCATGACTTTGATAACTCTCTGTTGACTTTAGAAATACAAATAAATGACATACAAAGTAAAGGCAGCAAAGAGTACCACATGGAATGGAAAGATCTCTTTTCTCTCCTCGCCTGAAACCCAATCTCGCAGCTTAAAAAGAGCACTGTCTCTATTGTCTATGTCACACAGTATACTTTAATACAAGAAAAGTATTGGTACATACTAAAGTTTCAAGGGCTCAGAGCACAAAGACACCGTGGACACTTCCAAGAGGCATTAATTAGGTGCTGTGCTCCATTTCATCTGTGCTGGGGTCCCTTTTTTTCTCGTGTTTTTCGAGATGTCCTTCCTGGTCCCTCGCTTTTTCTGCCTCGCTAGCAAGTCTGTCCACAGCCAGTGCCATCGCCAGCCTTTCTCTTGCTGTCTTCACTTTCTTTTCCTGTTTCCTGATATCTTCCTCAGTCACCAGAAAGTGTTTGCACGGGAGCTGAGGGATACCCAGACCAGTTTCTGGAACCATCTTTGCCAAATCTGAAGACCCGGCAGGGGCGGGCATGGGGCTGGAGTTCGGACCACCGACAAGAGCACCTGGGCAGTATTCACCTGTGCACCTAGGTGCAAGTTTCTGCAAGGTTTTGGCAAGGTCCAAAGTGCTTAATGGTTCGCCTGAACTGTTGTAGGCCCGGAGACCGTGCGGTCTCTTTCGCCAGCACACTTGTTGGGGCTTTTCCAAAGTGTCCTCCCAGTAATGGCATCTGACCTCGTTGCCAGGATGGGCTGTGATCCTGGTAACTGGCATATTGAATATGTAAGTGGACATCCGCAAAGGAATTGAGACACTTGAGCGAGCCTTCGGTTTGGATTGGTTTCCACAGTCATGTTGCTTCCTCTGTAATGTCTTGACCATCATACTTCTTTTCCTTTTCCCCTATAAAAATAAGTCATGAGATTGGATTAAAATGCTAAATGAAGCCTGCCTTCTTAGGAGGGTATCTTGTACATCTGCCTTCCTTCTCTACCTCTGGGGTTACATATGACCTGTGTCCTGGGACATCATCAAATAGATTTGGGTCAGACCCAGAAAGTACAAGGTCAGAACTCAGGATCTACTCCAGATCATTCCTCCTCCGCCGTCTTGTAAGACGCTCTCTGTTATGATTTATTCTCACTTGTCATCGTCACTCTCAACCACACAATTCTTGGTCTCCCTCTCTGGACACACGGTTGCCTAGTCTTTCTCTACGTCTCCGGCCCCGCCATCCTTCTGTGTTATTGTCACTCTTCATTTGGTCGGCCATGGACCCCTTCGTTTTCAGAGCTCCTTCAGAGCTTAAACCAACAGTGAAATTAGCCCCATTCTTAGCAACCCACTCCTATATCCCAGACGTTGACGTCAACTGAAATGGTCGTGATCAAAAATAAATAATTCCGAAAACATAGTCATCCGCCATAAATTCCTGATTTTCAGTTTTCGCTCAAACACTCAGACAATAGTTACCTGTCCCTCAGGATCGGAAGTGACGCCAGAGCACCATAGCCTCACCTTACTCTCTCCCCTATTCTCATCAATCCTAGCTTCCACGATCTATGATGTCAACAATTCCTTTGGAATAATCCAGAATTCCTTAACACTTATCATATCTGCCTTATAAAACTTCAAATCTAAAAGACCCTGGCTACCTGCTGTAGCATAGATACTACTGGGCTGGTGATAACTTCTGAGGAGAGGACACATGTTTCGGTACCACCGTAAATCCGAAATCATCTCCATCTACTACAAAGCACCCATAATGCCTGGGCATTCGACTTTATCTTCATGTGTTGGCATTTTTATTCCTTGGCTTTTCACAGAACTTGTCTCGAACATTCCCTACTTCACACATCATCCCTATGCTTCATACACAATCATGATCCCCTAACTTGCCTGATATTTCGCAGAGGAAAGGCTCTTTCTATTCCTTCCCCTTCGTTGTGAGGTGCTGAGAAAAAGTCCTCTACGTATCTTGCCTCTGGAGCCTCATCTTCAGGCCACCCCCACTCTTCCATCCGCCCTCACCATTCTGTGGGTGCTGCCTTGGTAAGGTCACAATGAAGCCTTTGTTACTGGATCCAGTAGGAACTTTTCCGTGTTCATAGGACATGATCTTTAAGTGGAAAACTTTTATGTGGCAACAACGTACATACATGACTCCTATTTCACAGCTGTGAATCACATAGACGTAAATACAGAGCAGGCACATCCAGTAATACTCAACTTACAAACCAAGATTGCGTTGTAAGTGGGCAGTGCAAACTGGGTTTCTGAGAGCACACAAAATATGCAAACTGTCTCTATTAATTTCTGCGCTGATTGCATGTGCAGATGAAGCTATCTTGGTTACAATGTTTTAAAATATACTATTAAAATTAGTTTCACGAGTTTATTTTTATCTTTTTAAAGGTGACTCCTAAATAAAAATGTGAAGTCCATGAAAAAGAGTGCCTAGCGGTCCTCTTGACAGCACTTATTAAGCCATGTGTAAAAATAAAGCCTAGGGCAAAATGTCTGGGAAAATTTTTCCCAAGGAGCGCGGTCTACCTCGACCCCACAGCAAGACGCAGCGTGTGCACGCACGCACACACACATGCACACGCACGCGTGCACGCACACACCCCAAAGCAGACATCAGCCCCAGAATACCACCACTACTTCCCAAATGCCATGAGGTGCCCTCCCACATAGTCCAGGCTGGACTCGATCTCAAGACAGACGTCAGAAGTTCACATAATTCACCAGTTAGGAAGAGCCAAACCAGAGACTAAACGTCAAGACTTTTTGTGACTTGTCCATCACTGGCTCCTATTGTAAATTCAATATGTTTGGGAAATTTTTTCAGGGAGAGTCGTTTTTAAAAATACTCAGTCAATGTAAATAATAATTACTTTAGCCAATAAATGAAAATAAGAGGCTAGGACATGAATCTCATTAATATCGAATCACTAATGAATTTGTGAGTCAGTCAAGGAACAGACAGGATTGGATTGACTTGGACTCATTGGGCTGATTCTGATTGCATCTGTTGACTCAGAGAAGAACACTTAGAGTGTGCACAGTTAGCAGGGTCCATGAACCCCCGGTAATTCCTGGGTAGAATCAGAGAAGAGGTCGCAGGACACGACAGGTATGTTAGGGTGTGGCTTTGCTTGGGAATACCAGTAGGATGCTGTGTGCGACATAGCTATGCATTCATAAATGGCGTCCATTCATTTACCCATCATTTGCTCTTGAGTACTTTCCACACACGTCCAGGCACTTGTTCCTGCCCTCTGGAGCTTACTGTCAGTGCCAGAAGAATTTATAAATTTTATGTATAATATACATACAGCGCTTGAGATATGGTAGGTGTTCCAAGCATTTTTCAAACATTAAAACCTGTAGTGTTCTCCATGACGTTACAGAGTAGGTACGCATGTTATTATGCCGATGACGGATGGAGAAACTGAGGCACAGATAAGGTAAGCAACTAGCCCAAGGTCGATTATCTAGTAAATGGTAGAGCTGGAGGGGAGGGGCAGAGAGAGACACAGAATCTGAAGCAGCCTCCAGGCTCTGTGCTGACATGGGGCTTGAACGCACAAGCTGTGAGGTCATGACCTGAACTGAAGTCAGACACTTAACCGACTGAGCCACCAGGTGTCCCATCATGAACCCCACTGTATAGTTTGGGAGACCGGAGAGGCCTCCAGAGGAACAAAGACTTTTCCAGGACAGAAAAGTGACAGAGAAAAAAGAGGACTGAACTCAGCTCTGTCCCCTCCAAGCTGGGACCCTGGTTGCATTCCCAAGGAGCGGTGGGGTGGGCTGTGTCGGGATGCTTGTATACAGTTATGGAGATGGCACAGCCAAGGAGGTGATTAGTCAACTGCCCAGTGAAGACTTTGGGGGGGTTTCAGTGAAGGAAGGGGCCCAGGAAATGGAGTCTTAAAGAAGCAACCTCACTTCCTTGGTGACAGAACTGAACAGAACTTGATCACCCGGCACCCACATTCTAGAGACAGCCCCTCCTCCAGCTTACAAGGCCAGAGATGCTCAACTCAACAGAGCAACATGTGGTCCTATCATTTCCCCATTTTCTGAGGCTCTGACCTCAGGAAAGCCAAGGGCGAGAGCCTTATCAGTCACTGTAGACATTGGCTCAGCCCTTATCTCCAACGCCTGTGGCCATTTGGTGCAAGGTACCCTCAGGTAACACAGGGAAGCCCAGAACAGGTCAGCCCAGGCCAGTCCACAACTGTGATCCCCCCTGGGCAGCCCCACAGCCCTTACCCCCTTCTGTGTGTGGTGAGGGAGGAGGGTAAGGCAGGAAATGAAGGGGTGGGAGGTGCCTTCCTGGGCAGGAGCAGGCTGTTAGGTGTAGGGAAGCTGGCAGTCCGTCGTGTGCGTACTTCAGGTCATGACTGGCAGGATGTAAGGCGAGTTCTGGGTACTAAGCACCTCTACCGACATGGTAATCCCAACCCTCAAGGTGTCCTCTCCTTTCCTCCCTGGCTGGAGGTCTATGCAGATGCTTCTCTGTGCGGGATCTTGGGAGCAGGACTGGGGGGCCTCCTTTCCTCCTGTGGTGTTGTCCAAGCAGGACCCTGAAGCCTCCTCCCTGGCTGCTCTTCAAAAGCTTTCAGCATTAAAACAGGTGCCAGTGGAAATAGGCATTCAGGTTTTATCTTGAAAGGTCCCGGACCAATTAATCAGGCTCCACCCCTCACCAGACCAGCTTGGACCAATCCTCAGAGCACCTGTAGCCCCCAAATAGAGACACCTGTTTCCCGCCTTGGATGCTAGAGACACCTGTTTCCCGCCTTGGAAATGTGCTTAAAAGGAGCCTGCGGGCTCCCCTCGGGGTCGCCATTTTACGGAGTGGCTGACCCCAGCATGCTGGAACCTCAAAAACTGCTCTTGCCTTTGCATATGTGTCTCTTGCTCTTTGGGGGACGATCCGAGGACCCAACAATCTCCTAAGTCTCTATCACATTTTTAAGCTTTTGAACAATAAACTACTCAGATACATATGTTTATTCATTCAGACCTTAGAAAACAATCAAACTGTTTTACCTCTATCAAGGAATTCTCTCCTCTCTTTTTAAGAGTCCCTGTCCACAACTACCCTCAGCCATCAAGATCACAGATAGGTGTCCTGTCTTGAATTAATGGCTGTCCTCAAGAATTTTGCTGCTAAATTTAGCCACATCTTCCATCACCGGGGACATGGTAAGCACATCGTCTATTGCTTCAATCACTCTTCTAGCCTGGAAAACTCACTTCCTAAGAGATTTTCAGACCACCCTTTATGTCCTTTCCATGGTTTGTTTCATCAACTGACAATATAAAGATTCATATTTGGGTAAAATATCTAAATTATATGTGCTTGATCCATAAACTGCTCAGAAAAGTTTCTAAATTTAAATTTTAGCTTCAAAACTTTTTCTGAATTCAGACATTAGTCAGATTTTAAAAGACATAATATATTCTCCTCAAACAATTTTAAATAATCATTTTACAACTTACTTGAAATGCTAACTTGATCAAATACAACACTTCCATGTATACAAGGGATTGCTTCTGGAACCTCCATATCCCTCTTCGATTTGTTGGGGTTTCTCCTCCCACGACATACTTTAAATAATCTTTTGGTATATTACTTTTTCCATATCCTCCCTGCAGTTCATTCCCCCACCCCCAAAAAAAGCTCTCATTTCTCTTTGAAAAATTTTGCTTCCTTGTGAATTTGAGAATCAACGTCTCCACCATCTAAAAATTATATTATGGTTCTATTCTAACTTTATTACCTTGAATCAAATATTTGGGGTGAGAACGTGCTCTTTACAATATTGTAACCATTGACGAATACAGTATATTGTTATTTAATTCTTGATTTTATTTCCTTTTTAATATTTTATCATTTTTTATATTATCTAGCACATTGTCTTAGAATTTACTGATGTTTTATTGTCATTCTTACCGTATTTCTGATTGCTTTATTTTCCTCTTTAAAATTTCTGGAGGTGGGAGCTTAGATTATCGATTTCAGACATTTCCTCTTTTCTTTCTTTTTATCTTTTTTTTAATGTTTATTCATTTTTGAGAAAGAGTACAAGCAGGGGAGGGGCAGAGAGAGAGGAGGACAAAAGATTTGAAGTGGACTCTGCCCTGACAGCAGAAAGCCTGATGCGGGGCTCAAACCCAGGGACCATGAGACCGTGACCGGAGATGAAGGCAGGCGCTCAACAAACGAGCCACTCGAGCGCCCCACCCTACATGGTCTTTACTCTTTCACCCAACAATGTACAATTAGATTGTTTCCAACTTGGCTATTGTAAGAACTGCTGCAGGCGTTTTCTCAAATGTTTTCCTGGAACTTAGTGAGACTGAAAAAAAATTTTTTTCTTATATACATTAGCTAATGTAATAAATTACCTTTCTTAATTCTTAAGTTTAAATATTTGCCACTCCCTAAAGAAACCTTGCCTAACTGTGATTTGCGTTGACATCAATTCATTAAGAATTTAAGATTTTTTCATCACATATTTTTCCATAACAGCTTTGTGTGCGTGTGTTCGGGAAACTTGCATATGATATGGGGATTCCCTAATTCTTGAATATGTAGTAGAATGTTCTAGTAAACTTTTAGGATAAGAAGTATCTTCCTAGGTCAGAGGCAGAGAGCAGAAAAATAATAAAGTGATTGCTCTACGTAACTATATTCAAAGAAAACTGCAGTTTTATTAAATCATTGCTTATTTGTTACAATGGCACA
>PITB01021033.1:0-29781 GCA_004024585.1 Paradoxurus hermaphroditus | reverse complement strand
GTGTCCCCGGAGCACTTTTTCCACACCCCTTTCCTGTCATTCAGCTGGGGGAGAACTAGTTGGCATATGGAGGCATGTATCTGTGTATCCTGTCTCCCCAATTACACTTCGAAGACGGTGGAAATAGCATACACTTGAGAGTCAAAAGACCTACATCAAATGGCTAGGTTCAAATGCCACATCCCAACTTAATAGTTTGCGCGAGGCTCACCAAGATACCGCCTGAGATTTCATTTCCTTATCTGTAACATGGGGACAGAAGTCCGGCCACAAAGGGATGCTGGGACATAGAAACCTAATATCTATAAAGAACTATGCCTGGCACATAGTAGGTTCTTCAAAAAGTAAGAATTCCCCTCCTCCATTATTACTCTTGGGGGCGAGGGCAATGTTTTATTCCCGGACGCCCCCACCATATTTGCACAAAATAAATATATAATAAACGTTAGCTGAAATGCATTGAATGACAAACTTTACTGTTGAAAAATAAAAATAAAAAACACAACCCCTGCCTTGGTGTTTAGAAGTTCTTTTTATCTTCCCTCCCCCTTCCCGCACTCGTTACTCTTCTCTCTTTGGGTAATGTGAACTTTTTTTTTTTTTTTTGTACTCAGAAATTTTAAATGGCTAACAGAGCACCTCAGGATTCTTTCCTCCGGCCATTATCCTTCTCTTTTAAGTTGTGCTCAGCAAGATTATTTGGATATTGGAGCTAAAAACGGTCAGATTACAAGTAGAGGTCCCTGAAATGTAACATTCCCCATTGCAGGATTCTGGAATTACACCAAGCACCCGGGAGGGGTTGCTCTTCCCCAAAGAGCTCGCTGTTCTGAAAAAAGCCTTTGTTTTAAGGCTTGCAAAACTGCGCTGTGGAATCTCCCATCTGGGTCCCCGGCACTGACCTGGGTACTGCTCAGTCCTAGGGTGTCTATAAGCTCCCTGTAAAATGAAACACGCAAGCGTCTTTAAATATTGTAAAAACAGCTGCTCTCCGAGTCTTGGTTCATATCTTACCGCATAATGATCATTGTTTTGGAGCCAAATTTTCTGATTTCCCCGGCAAGCCCCTGATAATGACAGCGGCTAACACTCCGTGTGTTTACTAAGTCCGTGGTACTGTGTTAGGTATTTTATGTTCGTTACTCCCTTACATTCCCACAAAAAAAAAAAAAAAAAAACCCACAAAAATCCAAAAACTCTCCATTTTGCAGAGAAGGAAACCGAGGCTCAGAAGTGCAAAGAACTTTGCCTAAGGTCACACAGCCGGGACTCAGCAAAGCCCCAGTTCAGACCCTACTCTACCAGGGTCCAAATCTCATTCCATTTCGGTTATTCCACATTACGTCTTTGAAACGGCTGCAAACGAAGGTCCTTTCCGTCTCGAAATACTAGAGAAAATAACCAGCTTGAACGGGTTGGTCTTTTAAGGTCCCTCCTAAAAAAAAATCTATGCTTCTATGGAGAGAAGGGGAAAAAGAAAAAAAAAGGAAACGTAGGAAGGCCAAACATTATGAGGCTTGGCTTATCAGTTTTTAATAACAGCTATTGGATCAAAACTCTGTAGAACCTTATTTATAGACAGACAGTTACTGTTAAGCAGGGCCTTTTTATACAACCTTTTCATCTGAGGATGTTGTAGCCTTCTACTGCCTTTCTATTAGTGAGAGATGGGGTGTGAAATTTGCTGGCCCTGCCAAGATTATCCCATTAAATTATCTGCCCTCTTCCAGTGTAATTCACTTAGGGGCAAGAGTTTGAGACTCGGGCTGGTGAATGTCCATGGCTGGGCGCTCTGAGGTGGGGCGGGTGTGAAGGAAAAAGTTCAGGTGGTGGGAGCATCCCGGTGACATAACATCAATCCACGTTTCACTGCCTTACCAAAATAAAGTGGATGCCACAATTATCCCATTCCTAAACAAACTGAAAACCCCAACCGAGCTTACTGCAACAAAGAGAGAGCCTTTTTACTGCTGTTTATTTTTATTTTGTATTCGTTAGCTTTTTAGATATTCCTGGCATGCAAGTCAGGCTCCGTGTAACAAGCAGCTGCATTTAGTTAAGGATTTCGAAGAGTTTTCCCCCACCCCACCCCACCCCCTGCCACCCCCTCCCCCTCCACTCCAGAGAACTTTCTCAGACGCATAGAAGACTATTCCTTTCTCTTCGTGTGTCTACAGAACAGTCTCTCCTGTCACACCCCAGGGGAATTGGTAAGGCCAGGTCGAGGCCCTTCTGTTTGAGAAAGAGGCCTCAGAGACCTGAGTGTTTCCCAACTGGGGCTGGATTTGCCAGGGTCTGGTCTACACAGGGACCTTGAAGCTGGCCAGCCAGCTCTCCCACTAAAGAGTACTCTAATAAATCACTCTGCTCAGCCTACAAACCCAGTTGTACACCAAGATGCAAATACAAAGGCACTTCACCAAGATAGATCTCATGGCTCTTTGGAAGGAACTTCCAGACACACTTTTCAAGCCACATCAAAGTTGCAATTCGTTACAACAATGTAATTCCTCCTGATCAGAGGTGCAGACCTCCGAAGGCACTTCTGGTCTGAGTTGCAGCAAGACTGGCTCAGGGACCTCCAGGACAGAAAGAAAAATTGAACCTGGCAGTCTTCAATCATTTCTTATAACCGCTAGATATAGCTAAGAAAACATCCCATTGCTCTTGGAAAACGTGGGGAAATGGCATGTTTGGCCCTTAGGTGGTATAAATTTTAAGACTTAAGCCAGAAGGGACGCCTGGGTGGCTCAGTCGGTTAAGCTTCCAACTTCAGCTCAGGTTCTGACCTCAAGGTTCATGAGTTCGAGTCGCTCATTGAGCTCTGTGCTGACAGCTCTGAGCCTGGAGGCTGCTTCAGATTCCGTGTCTCCCTCTCTCTCTGCCCCTCCCCCGCTCACGCTCTGTGTGTGTGTCTCTCTCTCAAAAATAAACATTTTTTAAAAATTTTAAAAAAAAAAAAGACTTAAACCAGGAAAGATCGTCTAGGACAGCAGTTAAGAGCATGAACTCTGGGTTTGTGAGCCCAGCAATGCCATTTCCTAGCCTTGTGACCTTAAAAAGTAACTTAACCTTTCTGTGTCTACATTAAAATGACCTAATTACGCCATCTCCCTCATAGATTTGTGGTGAGGATGCAGTGAGCTAATATTTGCAAAATGGTCAGAATGGTGAGGGGCCATTGTAAGGATTACCCAAGTGTTTGTTAAATAAATTGTATAAACAGAAGCATCTCAGCATGCTTGGATTCAGGGAAATACATACTTAGTTGAGGTCAAAGGACTTAGCACCATTCTTTAGCTTCTCCCAAGCCCAGCAACAGCTGGCCTGGCGGGAGGGAAAGAAACTGGAAAATGAGGAGAGGTAGGGGCTCCATGAATTGTAGAGATCTAGGCTAAGGCCCAGGACCCACCACCAACCCTCAACTCCTTGCGATCTACCCGGGAGGGCGACATACTGTCCCAGGCATCAAATACTTCAAATCGATGGTTCCTATCTTTTGGGGATTGTGGTTTTGTTTTGTTTTTGTTTTTAAGAAATTTATTTTTTTAACATTTATTTATTTTTGAGAGACATAGAGACAGAGCATGAGCCGGGCAAGGGCAGAGAGAGAGGGAGACACAGAATCCAAACCAGGCTCCAGGCTCTGAGCTGTCAGCACAGAGCCCGACGCGGAGCTCGGACTCACAGACTGTGAGATCATGACCTGAGCCGAAGTCGGACGCTCAACTGACTGAGCCACCCAGGCACCCCTTGTTTTTGTTTTTTGCTTTTCAGAATATCAGATTATAGCTAGAAAATATGTATATTTCTATACACATACATACATACACATATTATATGATACACATACACATACATACATACAACACATATTATGTAAAATGTGTTGTGTGTATGTATAGCATACGACCACGAAAACGCACATAAATTTTTGAATATTATTTCTGGGGGTCTGCATAGCCTCAGTCTCAGGTACCCGTCTCAGCTGGGTGCTCTTCTCCAGTACTTGACACAGGTTTCATTTAAATCTCTTAGCACTCTAGTAAGGTTCTGAAGAACGAATTGACTATCCCAGTACGTGGCAGAGAAAAGATTCAAACCCATACCTACCTGTTAAATTCCAATGCCTGTGCTCATAACCATTGCATCCTACTGTTAAGTTCTGTTATACCCCATTAAAACCAAAAGACGGGGGCAAGAAAAGGAGAAGTCCCTGAAAGTATGTCCTGTTGCATTTTTTACCAAGAAAAGCAAATATTACACCACAATTGTACATGCAACCAAAAAAGTTATTCTCTACTCATTCAACAAAAAATCTACGAACCACTTACTGTATATATGTGTACACATACCTCACTTATATGTAGAGATACATTTACATCAATATACATACAGGCTACGGAGCACTCCGCTCTCCAGAGGACGCTGCGTAAAATTTTCAAAAACATTTGAAAAGGGGTATGTGGTCACCATCAAACCACAGCCAAAATGGATACTAATGGATGCAGGTGGCACACCCATTTAGCAACTTCGAAGTCTAACTTGAGGGCTATACTCATCATGCAGGAGATGGATAAAGGAAAACACAGAACAAAGCCGAGTTTATAAGAAGACTCCTAAGTAAATATCAGAAAGATAGTGCCAGCATCAGAGTAGCAAAACAGCCTACCAGGTATGCTGAATCAATACTGAGGATTAAATATTTCCAACACATGGCCAGAGGCAGCTTCGCCACACCCTTTGTCTGCCGGACCTCCATGGGGTTCCCCGAGGAGGATTTTCAGGCGTCTCCAATAAAGTTCGGGCTGGCTGACTTGGCTTTCAGTGTTTTCACCAGGAAAGCTGACGGTGTTATTGCCCTCAAGAGACTCCTATTCTAAAAGTAGACAGGACGGACACCTATTAAAATGGCACTGGAAGGTTTATGAAATGACAGCGAACACAGTAGCAGGCCACCTCGCTCTGACTCTAAGAGGGAAACCACAGAATCCACAGGATACGGAGAAAGGCCCAGGTGGGTTTTCCTAAGGCCCTGAGCTCTGGGTACAGTATTAATGGTTTCAGCTTCCCAGAGAGGTTCAGCTCTAGGTAGGCAGGAAGTAGATGAGGAGATCGACAATGAATAGACCCGAAAAAGTAAATACAAAGTTTTGCCCTCCTGGCTAACAAAATGGAAAAATGATGAGAGAAATACTGAGCATCTTTTTAATAGGCACCTGAAACCTATCTCCCCTTAAGCTGATCTCTTGGACCACTGGTTGGGTTACTTTAAGAATCCTGGATTAGACAAGAAAGTAAATCTGAGTTCCACCGGAAGATTTGTCCTCAGAGAAAAGATCAAGCGTTCACAAAAATGGAAAGGGATTTATAAGACGACAAATAAGACAATAATAACACATGTGAGCTCACTGTTTTAGAGTCTGGAATAGGCAATACCTTTTTTTCCCCCTAATTTTAAAAGTCTGTAGACAGTCAACAAGGCAGAGTTTGGGTGACTGCTGATAAGACTGTCTTACACTCAGCAAAATCGCTGCATGGACATTTACTTAAAGGCAGGTGACCAAAGAAAGGTGCGTTCCTCCCCCCTCTCACCCCCATAATGTAAGAGCAACCGCTGTTGAAAGGTTAAGTAGAAGTGAAAAAAGTCGAGAGGTGATAGAACCGAATTAATCAAGGACCCATGCTAGGAGCCCTACTTTAGCGAGAATCACCCTGATTATCTCCACCTCGATTTGCTGGGCAACTTGACATGGGAAGGATGTTTCCCCTGTGTAGGCAGCATGGCCCAGTTTTTATCTTTTCACCCAGGTGTTGTGGCACGGGGTGGGCCAGAAGTTTGGCATCCCCCAAGGAAGCAATCGTCCCGAGACCACGCTGTTTACATTTCATTAGGATTTTTCATCAGGAAGGTGCACTCCCTGCTGATGGACATCTTAATTACAATTAGGAGCTGTGTTTACCCCGAGGAGCCTCCAGATTACCACAACCACACTATGGGATCAATTGCAGAGTATTTCTCAGAAAATGTAGCTCTAACTTCCCCAAAACTCCTCTCTAAGAAAGCAAAATTCACACACAACTTCCTTGCAGAGTGTGTGTCCTACCAAAGAAAATCAAGAGCTAGATTTTCGTAAAAACTAATTCCGTGGCCATACGCAGTCTACCTAGTGAATAGATCTTTTCCCCCTCAACTGCTAAATAGCCCAAAGCCTTTTCTTTTCCAAAGCACAGCGCTAACTTAAAAATGAAAGATGCATGATAAAAGAGCAGAAACCTATTTATCTGCACCGGTTTGGCCTGGGAGTGGGGGAGGGCAGAATCCAGGGACTCCAGCACCCCCTCAAGGGATGCATGTTAAAAGTGAGGCCCAAGACCCCGGAGACTTTAATCAACTTTCCCCCTCCAACCTCCAAAGAATGAATCGGTTGTCTCCACAGGCACAGCCGGGCTCTTCCCTCTCATTGTGTACCGGCTCAGACGCAGCGAGGATCCAAGCTTCCCGCAGCGAACTAAGACGCTCGGGCTTTCGGCGGAGTCTTTCTCTAACTGTTCCAATTGTCTTTGGAGATTACCAAAATCAAGTATGCATTAGATGGCTTTTCCCCCTCTTGTGTGTAACACACACGCGCGCGCACACGCACACACACACACACGTGCACGCTCCGAGCACCCTGGAGCAGCAGGCCGCCCCTGACAGCACATTTTGCACAAAGTGGTGGCGACGGCCGCAGCGCACACGTTGGGAGCCGCCGGGGGCGGCGATAAGCGAGGCCGCCCGAGCCTCGGGAGGCAAGCGCTTTTGTTTGGGTCGGCTGCGGACAGCCTGGGCTCTCGGAGGCACCACTGAAAACACAAACTCCCTCCTGGACCGCGCCTTCCGGGACTGCCGCTACTTGGGGACGCCACACACTTGCCTGAACACGGGTTAGGGTGCTTTAGGGGTCCGGCGAGAGACTGGGGGACCAACGGCGCGGAAGTGCCCCCATCGCCCCACGCCCCCCCCCAACCCCTCCACGCTTTCTGTCAGCGCTGACAACTGCTGCTGGGCGCCAGGAGGAAGCCCCTGGGCGCACCCCCCGGAACGCAGCGGGCTCCCGGGCAAATCCTCGCCCGCCTCCCCGGCGCCCGGAGCCGCGTTTGAGAGACCCCCCCCCGACGGGTCTCCGGCCGCCCCACCCGCGACGGGCGCCGTGCTCCCTGGCCACCCAGCGCCAGGCGGCGGACTGGAGGGTCACCGAGGAGCCGGGCGGGCCGGGGACCCGACGGATGCGCCTCTTACCTTGGGCAGCGGCCCCTCGCGCAGCCAGCAGCAGCGCGGCCAGCAGCGCCAGGAGCGGCGGGCGCGCCCCGCGGCGGCGCGGCCGGTGCATTCCTCCTCTCGCGGCGGCGGCGGCGGCGGCGGCGGCGGCGGCTCCCAGGCCGCGCGCAGAACATCCACGGGTTCTGCCCGGGGTCCCGGCCACCTCGTCCCAGCCGCTCTCCCCGCAGGATGCTGGGGGCGTCTGCAAAGTTCTTTGTCCCTCTAACCTGCTCCCTCGCTCCGCCCGGCCGCCTCTGGACCCCGTACGCGCGGTCCCCCCTCAGCCCTCCGGCTGCAGCTTCGCCTCCGCCGGCCGGTCAGTCCCGAGCTGTGGGTGTCGCGTTAGCGCTAGGCGATCCCCCCAGCTCGGACTCCGAGAAGAGCTAGCTCTTCGACCGTGGGCTGCCGTCCCGGGGCTCCCTTGGTGGCGGCTCCTGCGGCTCCTCCCGCTCTGCGCGCTCGCTCTCTGGCTATCAGCTTCCCTCAACTTGTCACTTTCCAACTCTCCAGCCCAGCGCCCCAGCCGGACCAATGGCAGGCGCGGGCCCAGGCCGGCCACCCAGCGCCCTCTGCTGCCGCCTCTCAACACCCGCACCCTCCCTGACTTCCCAGAAAGTTGTGGCTCCCGCGCCTCCCGAAAACCCACCTCCCCTCCCCCACCGCGCCTCAAACCCGCAGCGAGACGGAGGGGCCCTCGAGGCCATTTGACAGAGGGGGAAGCCGAGGTTCAGGGAGGCTTGTCCCGACTTGCAGAGCAGTCCGTGGCTGATGGCTTCTTAGGAAATCCAGATCCTAAAAGTCTCGGCTCTGCCACTGTTAGCCGTGTGCTCCTGGGTAATAGAACATTTATTTTCCTTTATTCCCTCTTTGACCCAAGTCAAATGTTTTCCCATTTTGTCTTTAATTTCTGGTTTCGTTGTACTGAAATCAATGTCATCTGTACTGCCTCCTTTTGGAGATTTATTGAGGATTTCTCTGTGATCAGTTTTTGTCAATGTCCGGAGACCTCTTGAAAGGTGTTTTTCTATCCTCAGAATGTGTGGCGATAGGTGACTATCTCGATTTGGTCACCTTTATGTTATTTAAGCCTTCTGTATCTTTGCATATTTCTTTGTCCAGCTGCTCTACCATGGGTCAAAGGGGCATTAAATCTCATACTAACAGTGTATTTTCTGTCTCCTGCTTACATGTTATGAATTCTGTGATGCATAAAGAGGCCCCTTGATCATATTAAGTGGTGAGTACTTGCTGTGCTCCAGGCCCTGCTCTAGGCTCTGAGGATGCTAGAGCAATAGGAACACCAGGCAGTCTGGCCTTGGAGGAACCAAAAAGCCCCATCGATGGATAATCGCTTATTGAATACTTCCTGTTTGCCTGGTGCTTTGTGTGCATTGGCTCATAAATCTTCCACTGACACTTTAAAAAAATCACTACAAATTTTTATATCTCTGTGTACTTTTACATAGATTTTCCCCACGTGACAGTTGTAGAAATTGAAATGCCAAAAAGAGAGTGCGTGAATTGCCAGCAGTCACACAGACAACAGGTGGCCAAGCCGAGACTCAGTCTCTTTATCATGACAGGCCTAAAAGTTCTTGGCCAGAACCGCACATGTAACAAGGCCTTGGTCAGTGGCGGTGGTCCTTATTATTGCTGCAGTCATCACCTCTGCTTTAGGATTTTATAATGAGCAGTCCCCTCATGGAAGGCAAGGGCTTAGTAGCCCAAAGTGTGTCCAGCAGGTCACAGACTGTATCTAGGCTTGCAGCCCTCTGCCTTCAGGCAGGTGAGTGACTAACCCTTGTGGGACAAACAGTCACTTATTAGTCTCCAAGACTTCAGGGCAAGAGTGTCCCCAGCTGCCACGGTAGCTTTCCCCCTTTCTATCACTCTGACCTGAGGTCAAGGAATGATAGACAGAGAGGCCTTGGGTCAACCAGTTCATTGCCCAAATAGGTCTGTCCTCCAAGTTTCTCTGCCTGAGACCCATTCAGTCCTGTCTCAATTATCTCGTCACTTGCCTGAGGAACTTACTGCACAAGGTTCTCTTGTTAGCAAACTGTCTTTGATGGTCAGTCTCAATATACTATGGCCCGGAATCAGAGAAAACTCGGTGACACTGCACTTTGGTGACCAGTCTTCCATGGTCTACGGCACAACACACAGTTGCCCGACAAGGAGCCTCTCCTGTCCTCGCACCCCGCCCCCAGTCCCCATTCCATAACTGCTTGTCCCAGGTATCTTAGGTAACAGATGGCTGCCCGTGCTGAGTATACAGAACTTAATGGCACTTTTATCAGTACTTAAACCTTCCAGGGACTTAATCACAGAATCATAGACGTGAGGAATGTGACAGCTCAAACGGGTCTTGGAAATTAACTAGTGTTCACCCCCCTCTCAACATTTCGAAGAAGAGAAACATGGGACTCAGGGAGGTGAACCTTCCTCACCCAAGGTCACACAGCTGGCCAGAGCCAAAACTGGAACCTACATCAACCAGCCCAGACCTGGGTAAGCACTCGCTTGGGCATCCCAGATCCCTTGAAGCTTAGCTATAACCCTTTAGTTTCCAAAGGACAGGATAGAAAAGGCTCTTCCTGTTGTTGTTGTTGTTGTTGTTTAAAGGACAAAGGATTTATTTATGCAAGTTCTGTAAATGCCAGTGCTTAAGAGCACAGGCTAGGATTATACTGCCCAGGTAGTTTCATGCTCAAGTTTTTCTGATCTCTGCTGAGTGACTGTGGACAAATACCTTAGTCCCTATGTGCTTTCTCATTTGCAAAATGGTGATGATAGTAATAGTACCTATTCCACACTGTTGTGTGTTTTCGATGAGCTAACTTATACAAAGAGCTCTTGTAAGTATCACATACAGAGTAGGCACTTAATAAATGTTAGATGTTATTATAGTATTCTTATATACATATAAGAACTCACTTAGATCTTCAGAATTTCCACAGGTCAGTGGAATTTCCACGGGTCAGTCTTGTCTCTATCTTTTACAAACAAGCTAAAGTGAAATGAGGTAAGAAACTTGCCCAAAGTCACAAGAATTAAGGCAAAAAAGCAGGACTTAAGCCTAAATTGCATCCCTCTCTACACCATATCCAACTGGTGAGATGTTTGAAAAGCCTCTGGCAATCCAAAGGTTCTTCTTGTGGGTCTCCTATGGCCCTGCCCTCTCCCCTTAACCAAGCCAGTGGTAGATATAAATGAATTAAAGAATCCAAGAGGAACCACCCTCTTTAGAGGGTCCTGGCTCAGGTTCAAATGTACTTCCTGAGGCTCTTGCTGCTTAGGGAGGAAGCCATCTCCCTGGCCTCTCCCACTAGCGCACACATGGCTCTGTTTATCATCACCGTGGACACTTAGAGAGCAATGCCATGGTAAGTCATGGTGGGAAGGTGGAGAAGGAGCAGGAGTGACAAAGCAATGAGGGCAGGTCCCAAAGGGAACGTAAAAGAAACTACACACTTGAAAAATTTATTGGAGAGATTCATTGGGGGCGTTTGCTTGATTTACCCAACAAATACAGCCATCAATTACTCTTCTTCAAGAAACTGAGCAGCTTGATGGTTACAAGTGAAGACTCAGAGCCCGATTACAGGGTTTCAAATCCTGACTTCGCAGTTAATAGCTGCAGAAATTGAAGTCTGGTATGTCAGTTTCCTCATCTGTAAAGAGGCATAATAGTCATACCTACTGTCTAGCTTTGTTCCAAAGATTAAATTAGTTAACGTTTTTAAAAACGTGTTTTAATTGGTTAATACTTGTAAAGGGCTTAGCACAATGTCTATCACACAGGAAGCAACCAATATTTATTAGCTGTTATTAGTGGTGACTAAGAAGAGGGGCTCTAGCATTAAACAGGCCTGGCTAGATGACCCCAACAAGTTATTTTACTTCTTTATGATATAATATTCTCATGTGAAAAAAAAGAAGAGAGAATATTAGGCCTGACATATAAAGTCATTTTAAGTATAAAATAATATATATTATGGCTTGAATATAAAGTTCTCAACACAGTGTTGGCATGATACCTCTTCAATAAATTGCTGATTATCATTTTTTCTTCAAACCTCTATATTATGGGGTGTGAGAGAGGCATAAACTTTGGTAATCCATACAGCTTGGATTTCTAGTACAATCTTGTTTCATATATTTTGTTCCATTAGCTTCACAGGTCCATTTGTATAGTGGGTAAAAAAGATGACAAAAAAACAAACTGGCTCCCCTGTTGTAGTCTATGGGCCCTTCTTATCCATGCTACATCTCTGTGCTGCCACACGTATGTGTGTGGTGTGTGTCTGTGTGTGTGTGTGTGTAACATCTCTTCAATCTAGTATCTTCATCAGAGGTTTATCAACAAGAAATTCAAGGACAGTAGGGGATTGTTAGTAAAACTAATACCAAGACGGTATAGCCTGTAAGACTTCTGAAAGAAAACATAGGAGAAAAGCTTAGTGATCTCGGGTTTCGCGAAGATTTATTAAACAGACAAAAGCCACAAACTACAAGAGAAAAAAATTGCTAACTTGGACTTCTTCAAAATTAAAACCTTTGCTTTTCAAAACACATGGTTATGAAAATAAGAAGTAAGTCATTGGGGTAAAATACTTCGAAATATATGCCCAATTAGAGACTTGCATCTATCATATACTCAATGATAAGAAGACAAAAATCTAAGTTTTTAAATGAGCAAAAGATTTTAATACCACTAAAGCAGAAATGCAGGTGGCAAAGACATGCATGAAAAGATTTTTAACATTATTAATAATTAAGGAAATGTAAACTAAAACCATAGTGAGATATCACTACGTACTTACTTCAGTAACTAAAGTTAAAAAGATGAACCATATCAAGTGTTGGCAAGGATGTGGAGTAAGTAGAGCTTTCCTACATTGACGATGGAAATGCAAGATGGTACAATCACCGTGGAAAACAGTTTTGTAGTTAAAAGCTAAACTTGTATCTATCATATGGTCCAGCTATTCTACTTCTAGGTATTTACCCAAGACAAATCAAAATATATGTCTCTACGAAGACTTTTGCATGGAGCGAATCAAGAAAAAGGAGTTTTGGTGAACAGAGAACATGAATAAATGGCATTGGATAGTCTTAGAGGCTTTTTTTTTATTAAGTAATTGGATATACTTTTCTTCTCTGTACCTGTTTCCACCGGACTTCAGGTACAGTTGCACCAAAATCAGGTCACTCTGCCTCCCAGATGAGATTAGATGAGCATTGACAAATTCCTTCCTTCTCCTTTTGGAAGACTTATTCAGAAAACTGTCTCAATTAACACATCAGTTAGAGCACAGTTGTCATCCAAACCCTCTGGGCTCTGGATTATGTCTGCTGGATTGGACATCTGCCCATTACCTGATACCTGACCCAGTCCCAGTGGGAAGGTTTAATTCCAGGCCTTCCCATCTCCAGATCGCTCAGACCTATAGCAGCAAACATGTCTGTTCTCAGCCCCATCATGAACTAGACTCAGACAACTGACCTTACATGCTTTAATGTACTCTACCAGCATACATTTATGATGGTTATATTTTCCAGACTAGATTCCCAATTCAGAGACTTATGCAATCCTGTGCTCTGAATACAATGATCGTATTTTAAACTTAAAATGTGTCTTTTATTGAAATATTTAGAATGGAGCATATTTTAAGTATCAAGAGGTCATCGAGAACAGTCTTTGTTCCAGGCAATTAACAGAGCCTCCTCAGGTGGAGATAATTAAACTTCTTTTAAAATGTTGGTTTGGATATCACCTCAGGGTCCTGAAAAAATACCAAACCTACTTTCACATAACACAGGTCTAAGAAAATACTACAGGAAAGCATTTATTTTATTTTTTTAAGTAAGCTCCACACCCAATGTGGGACTTGTACTCATGACACTGAGATCACGAGTCACATGCTCTACTGACTAAGCCACCCATGTGCCCCCAGGAAAGCATTTTAAAATTAGTAAAATTAAACCAATATCCAAGTGAATCACCCTAACTATTCCTACTGTCTATGTAACTAATGAAAGTTTAAATTAATAGATGCTAAGTAGTTTTTGAATTAATTAATCCAAGTCATGTCAATATAAATGATGCATTCAAGTGAATTAATACAATTTACTGAAGATTGAGAGAATTGCATTGAATTCCAAGCTCTGTCATGGATCATTATATGACCTTGAGCGAGACATTTCATCTTTCTGAACCTCAATTTTCTCATCAATAAAATAAAGCACCTGGATCAAATAGTTCCCCACACCCATCCAAAAAAAATTTCACATGAAAATTTACAGCAGCTTTATTTGTAATGGCCCAAAATTGTTGACAACCCAAATGTCCAGCAACAGGTAAATGGATAAACTCTGATGTACTCATACAATGAAACACTACTCATCAATAAAAATGAATGTTATTAATACATTTAAAATCATGGATGTATATAAAAATAATATTGGCGAGTAAAAGAAGCTTGGTTTTTTATAAAGAATATATACTACATGATTCCATTTATTTACATTCTAAAAAATGCAAACTCGTCTATAGGAATAAAAAAACAGATCACTATTTATCTGGGAACAGAAATGGAAGGACAGATGACAAACAGGCATAAGGACATGGCATGGGAGTGATGATTATATTTTCTACTTTGAACGTGGTGATGGTTTCACAGGTGTAAACATACGTCAAAACTCATTGTAGCAGTCTGGGTCCAATGAAGAGCTAAAAACCACACTGTAGTCTAAACAAGAGAAGTTTAAGAGAAGGAATTATTAGCTATGATAAAAGAGTTACTTAAGATATAAGGAAACTATATGTTACCCTAAGGCTGAGGGAAGGGAAGTTTGTTTCCAAGGAGGAAAAACTTAGGAAGGGTTCAGACCTCCTTAGAGAAGGTGTGGTTTAGCCCCTAGATAGCTGAGAAGTTCAGTGACTTGCCCAGACTGAAGCAAGCAATAGGCCCCCGTCTGTAGTGCAGGTAAGGGAGAACCACAATGGCACGGACATGTGGTAGGAGTCTGGGCACTGGTGTGGACAGAAGGCCTTCAGTACTTGTGGGCAGTGGGGGGCTTGCAGAGGGAGCAGAAGCTCTGTGCGTATCTGTCCCCTGGAGGCACAGATCGGCTTAGGGGAATTACAAAGGAAGAGCTGCTCAGTGTGTGACTCTCTGAGCCAAAGGTGACTGCATGCAAGCACACTGGGGTTTTGGTTTTCATGTTGAGAATGCGCAAAAAAAAAAAAAAAAAAAATGATCAGGGCAAAGCTAGAAGGTGACAGAAAATTCAGGTTCAGGGCTGTGCTGGCGCAGCCTCTGCTCATATTCTCACATTCACACCACTTGGCCTGTGCTGGAAAGTGAGAAACCTTACAGAGCCTACTACTGAAAAATGTCACCTTAAAGGAGAAATGCTTAAAGAAATTCCATTGTTATCATAGAGCATTTATTGAAGGATGCACTCAGAACTGAGAGCAATAAATTGATAACGGACATGCTCATCAAATTGCACACTTTAAACATAGTTTAGTGTTTGTGAGTTCTACCTCAATAAATGTTTAAAACAATGCATGCTGACAGCCAAAGAACACCATCTGAGGAAAGGTTCTAAACATAAAAGAGATAAAAATAAACAGGGAAAGAGCAACTTGGAAGCAACAGACTATTTAGGTAGAAGAAAACGTACACACATATACTATATGCATAAACATATTCTATCTTTCAGACATTCAGAGAACTAAGTGAAGATACTGTTTTCATGAAATAAAAAGAGGATCAGGAGGTAAGGAGGGGGAGGAAGAGGCAGTGGGCCACAATAATCCTGGAAATTAAAAATAATTATTATAGCCAAGCTGGAAGAGGTCTTACGACTCTGAGAGAAAAAGCATCATCTGATAGACTCTTGGATAGATGTAGCCTGAGAGAAACATTCGCTTTTGAGGAAATTTGGGAATGAATTAGTGATAAACATATGTAAAACTAAATAAACAAAAATATAAACAATTATTTACTCTATGGAATACAAAAATGTGTACAAAAGGGAAAATAAACATAGTATGTTGCATGGTTTAGCTGTGGCTATAATTGCTTAGGCATAATACTGGAAACACCAAATCTAGCCAAAATTATAATTAACTATGTTGGAAGAGTGGGAGGATGGGAAGTGTGTGGTGAAGGTGGTGGTGGCGGTAGTGGTGATAATGAGAGAGACTTCACATTTCACAGTGGACAGTCAATACATAATGACTACAACTGAAATACCAAGCTGTAGCTATATGTTATTTAAGATGATGAAGATAAATACTGAAAGAAAGAATTGAAATCAAGGGGTAGGTATGGGCAAGCAGGTGGATGATGGTAGGACATCAGCATCACTGAGATGCTCAGTGGTGGCCTTCCTCTGCAGATCAGAGTAAAAGATGCTTTTATAAGACTGGGATTGTTGATAGTGATAGGGATGATAATATCCCCCAAATAAAGGCCAGGTGGAAGTGTTTAACTGGAGACACAATATGGACACAACTATTATGATGAGGAGTGAGTTTGGAGGGGCAGTCAAGGAAGCCAGGCTCACAGAGACATGAAAGGTATTTAATAGAACACAGCATCCTAGAAGAAGGATATATGGGAAGCCAACCAAAGACATTGTTAAACTATCCAGCCAAAAGAAATCAAGGATGGATGATTAGAAGGCACAGGAAAGCTCCCCAGGTAAAAATTCATGGTACCTCAGCCAGCTAGGCCAGGACCAGTTTTCTGACCATAACTCAACGGATTAAATGAGAGACCAGATCTTCAGGAAGAAGGTCCCTACAACAGTATAGCAACTATATAAAAGAAAGAGGTCTTCTGCAGAACCAAGTGGGATGCAACTGGTCCTGCTGCCTGGGCCCATATGACCCAGTAGACCATGTGTTATTGGAAGATATCTATGGCAGGAAAAGATGTTCTATGAAGTTAATGGCAACCTTTAGCAGGAGACTCTAGGGTTCTGTGTGGCCATGCCATATGCAATAAAAAATTATACACTTTCAAAAAACAGGATCCTCTTCCTGATGATCAGGGCCAATTACTCCTGCCAGGATGATAACTTGGTAACTTCCTTTATTTGCCTACTGGTCTCTTGGCATGAGGAATCCAAGGTAACTAGACAGCAGCTTAAAATTTAATAGGACTCTTATCATGAGCCTAGTGGAAACATTCCTTCTATGGGGGCAAAGTCCAAGGTTATGAGGAGGGGAAGAACAAACCTCCTATTTGCTGTATTCAAGAGATACATACAGGTTAAATATAAAAGCACAGGTTGAAAACAAAAACATAGAAAATATATACCACACAAACAGTAACTTTAAAAAACCGGTATGGCTTTACTATTATGGGACAAAATAGTCTTCAAAACAAAGATATCGCTAGTGATACAGAGGGATATTTCATAATGATAAAAGAGCAAATTCATATAAACCACATAAATATCCTAAATTTTTGTATGTTTATGTGTATATATTCCTAAATGTTTATGTTTCTATTGATACAGTTTTAAACCATATGGGAAGCAACAATTGACAAAAGTAGAGGGAGAACAGAAAATGAACAATCATAGTTGGACACCTGAATACTTCTCTCTTAGTAATTGATAGAAAAAGAAAATAGACAATCCTAAAAAAATAAAAAATGTGAACACTATCAACCAGCTTGATTTAGTAGATGTTATGGAACACTAGATCCAACAACTAAGAACATACATTCTTTTAAAGCACTTACAGAACATTCACCAAGAAAGATCATATGCTGAGCAATAAGTTTGATAAATCAAAATATTGAAGCCATAGAGTCTATTCTCTGACCACGAGTCAAGTTAGAAATTAATAATAATATACATGTAGAAAATCCATAGAACTCTGAGAATTAACATTTTTAATAACCTTGAGGTCAAAGAAAATTCACAAGGAAAACTAGAAAATATGTTGAACTAAATGATAAGAAAGGCACAACACATTAAAATTTGGGGAACTCAGCTAAAGCTGTATACATAAAGAGGAAATTCATAACTTTAAATATTTATATTAGAAAACAAGAAGAGGGGTGCCTGGGTGGCTCAGTTGGTTGGGCATCCAGCTCCTGATTTTGGCTCAGGTCATGATCTCATGATTCATGGGGTAAGCCCCACATCAGGCTCTGTGCTGACAGTGTGGAGTCTGCTTGGGAATCTCTCTCTCTCTCTCTCTCTCTCTCTCTGCCCTACCCCGCTCATGTTCTCTCTCAATAAATAATTTTTTAAAGGAGCTTTCTCCTTTAAAAAAAGAAAAAAAAGAAAGATCTAAAATCATGATCTGAGTTTCTACATTAGGAAGCTAAAAAAGAAAGAAGAAAACACAAGCCCAAAGTAAGAAAAAAGTAATACAGACTTTAAAAATTCAATGAAATAGAAGACAAATAATAGAGAAAAATCAACAAAGCCAAAAGTTGGTTCTTTTAAAGTATTAATACAATTGATAAACTGCTAGTGATATTGATTAATAAAAATCAGAGAAAAGATGAGGCACCTACTTGGCTCAATCCATGAAGTGTGCAACTCTTGATCTTGGATTTGTAAATTAGAGCCATGTTGGGTGTAGAGATTACTTGAAAATAAAATCTTAAAAGAAATAAATAAGAGAAAAGAATCCACAAATTACCAATATCAAGATTGGATCCTAGATACATTAAAGGATGGGGCTATTATAAGGAGGTATTATGAAGAACTTCATGCTAACACATTAAACAAGATAGATAAAATAAATGAATATTTTGCATAACACACTTAACACAACTGATAGATTTAGATAGCTGTGTACCTATGAAAGAGAATTGAATTCTTCATTCAAAACCTTTCCATAAAGAAAATCCCTAGTCTAGATGGCTTTATAGGTGAATTCTATTCAACATTTAAAGAAGAAACAATACCAATACTGCACAAACTCTTTTTAAAAATTGAGAACAGAGAACACTTTCTAACTGATTTTATAAGCTACATGGTCTTAATGTACCAAAACCTGATAAAAGATATTTCGAGAAAAGAAATATTCAAATCGGTATCTCTCGTGAACTAGATATAAAACTCTAACAAAATATTAGCAAAATAAATTCAATAATATAAAAAGGATAACATATTGTGACCAGGCTGGGTTTATCCCAGTAATGAAAGGTTACTTCGACATTCTAAAATAATATAATTCACAAATCTAATCAATGTAATTAACATATTTAAAGTTAAAATCATTTAGCGAACTCAATAGTTAAAGAAAAAGCACTTACAAAACCCCAACACATTTATGATTTTAAAAGAAATGTCTCATAAAACTAGAAATAAAAGAGAATATCCTCAATCTGATGAAAGGAAAATCTGTAGCTAAAATCATGATTAATGCTAAAACATCAAACGTGTTCCCCTTAATATGGGGGACAAGGCAAGGATGTACAGTCTCGCCATTTCTATTCAATATGACATTAATGTGCTTGCCAGTGTCATAACACAAGATCAATAAAAGGCATAAATATTGGGGAAAAAATAAAATTACCTTTTTTGGAGGCAACATGAGTTGGACATATAACACCCAAAAGAAACAAAAATACAATGTTTAAAACCCTAGTACTGAATTTGGTAAGTGAATTTAGCAAGGTCTCAGTATACAGGACCAATATATAAAAAACCATTGTATGTCTATATTTTAGCAACGAACAATTGGAAATTAAATTTTAAAATAAATTCCATTTACAATAGCACCAAAGTACACAAAGAATCTATGAATACATTTAACAAAAGAAATAAAAAGACCTCTGCATTGAAAAACTACAACATATTATTGAGAGAAATTAAAGAAGACCTAAATAGATGGAATGCTATATCATGCTTGTAGGTTGGAAAAAATACTGTAAATATGTCATAAAAGCAGAAAAATATATAAATGAAAAAGAACAGAGTCCAAAACAAAGCAAAACAATAGAGGATCCAGAAAAAGGCTCACACAGATACTGACAACTGAATTCTTCTTTTTACAAAGGCAACAATGCAATTCAGTGAAAAAAAAGAAAGTCTAACAAATTGTGCTGGGGAAAAAAATGAATCTTATTCTGTACCTTATGCTATAAAAACAATTAATTTGAGATGAATTAGGGCTTAAATGTAAAAGCTAAATCTCTAAGGCTCTTAGGATAAAATATACATTAATAACTTTGTAAATAGGAGCTAAGCAAAGATTTCTTTGGACAGAGAAAGCAGAAATTCTAAGAGAAATTTGATAAATTAGAATTCAACAAAATTAAAAGTATTTGCTCATCAAAGACACCTTTCAGTGAACGATCAATAAATTCACGGAAAAATGCTCAACATCATTAGTCATCAGGAAAATGCAAATTCAAATCACAATAAACAATTCACATACCCACTAGCAATGGCCAAAATTAGAGACACTAAGGTGCCAACTGTTAAGAGCACTGGGTTTCTCATATATTGTTGGTAAGAGTGAAAAATGTTACAACCACTATGGTCAACTTTTTAAGAGCTTTTTATAAAGCTACCTATATACCTCCTTAAGATCGAATCATTTCATTCAGAGATATTTACCCAAAAGAAAATAAAAATATATGTACAAATATTTATACACCAATATTCATTGCAAGTTTATTCATAATAGTGAAACTTTGGAAACAACCGAATGTCCATCACAGAAAAATAAATACAATATGGCCAACTCGTCTAGTGGCATACTAGTAATTAATAAAAAGGAAGAGGCGGCCAGTCAATGCAACAACATGGATGAATCTAAAAATATTATGCTCAGAGGAAAAAGTCAGACACAAAAGAGTACTTCTCTATGGGTCATTTTTTATGAATTTCAAGAACACACAAAATTCAGCAAAAGTTAGGTATTTCACAAGTGGTTGATGGTAGGTGGGAAGCTAGGATACCCCTCTGTGTCTCCCATGGAGAGGGACAGGAGGGAACCTGGAGAGGGACAGGAGGGAAACTTTTCTGGCGATGGGAATGTTATATATCATAATTAAGATGGTAGTTACAGTTTTGAAAACATAACGAACTGCACATATTAATGTACATTTTTATGGTATATACTTACACTAGAATTTTTTTTTTTTTTACAGCAGAAAACAAACGAGAAAGAGTAGGGAGCAGGTAGATGCCCACAGCTAAGTCACATCATCCCCTTCAGGTTAAACTATTTCAAACATTTCCCCAGATTGTTAAGCCACACTTCTGTGGCAGAAGTGAAGATACAAACTACTGTGATCCTTCCAGAATCTCAAGGTTGATTCCAGATCACTGCTGAGTAGTTCACTCGCCTAACCTCCTGAAGGAGGCTCATACGTAATAATAAATGGAATATTTATAGAACCACCAAGGCTTAAAATGACAAAGGGTCACAGAAGGCATCTATCCCTGGAGTAATAGATCTCTGCACCCAGAGTAGTAAGGCGGGGAGTGGAAGTGAGTGAGGCCAGTGCAGCGGGACCTAGGTAGACGAGAGCATCATTTAGGTCCTATGGGGCACCATCATGTGGGAGCGCAGGCCAGGACACTCAGATTTTCTGTTTCTCAGACCAACTAGAATTTCAAGTTACTTTTAAAAAAATTTTTTGGTGTTTATTTATTTTTGAGAGAGAGAGAGCAGGAGCAGGAGAGGGGCAGAGAGAGAGAGGGAGACACAGAATCCAAACCAGGCTCCAGGCTATGAGCACAGAGCCTGACGTGGGGCTCAAACTCACGGACCATGAGATCATGGCCTGAACCAAAGTCAATGCTTAACCGACTTAGCCACCCAGGTGTCCCTCAAGTTTCCTACATAAAATTGTCTTGCTTTTAAATACTGGCAAAGAATTTTTAAATTCTATAAAAAAATATGTAAAAATATAGGAGAAAACTTTGTGACCTTGGAGGAGTCAAATATTTTCAAATTAATGACCTAAAGCACAATTCACAAAAAAATAAATTTATAAACTTGACTTTATCTAAATTCAGAACTCCTTTTCAAAGGACACTACTGAAAGATGAAAAAAATAGACCATAGACTGAGAGAGAATATTTGTAAGTCGTATATCTGATAAAGGATTGTATCCAGAATTTATAAAGGATATTCAAAACTAAATAATGAGGGAAAAGAGGGACTTCTTGGGAAGAGCGTGGAGTAGGAGGACCCTAAACTAACCTCATCCCACAGACACAATTATATAACACCCACATGAGTGTAAATAACCCAGAAAGCAACCTGAAGACTGGCAGAATGGACGCTCCACAGCTCCCTGTAGAGAAGAGGCCACATTGAAGAGGTAGGAAGGGCAGAGAGGCAGTCAGGAGCTAAAAGGACCTATAGGACTGTCCCTAGGAAGGAGGGACACAGCAGGCGTGGAGAGGGGGAAGAAACAGACTGTCGCACTGGCTAGCCCACACAGAGGAGATGAATCTCCATAACATACAGCTTTGAAAGCCAGAGGAGCATAATTTCATGAGTTCTTACCCTCTGAAGGTTTAACACATGGAACTTTAAAAACTCAGTCGGCTCTGCTCTGGGAGAACTAGGAGAGTGAGAAGAAACTGAGTCCCTGTCCTTAAAGAGACAGCACAACAAACAGCCCCATGAAGTTACAGCATAGAAGCAAGGGTGTGAAAAATGCCTGGGGTATACAGGAGGGAGATTTGTTTACTAATCTCAGATCACGTGCTGGAGGGGCACAGAACTTTGAGAGACTTCTCTAAGAACAGAAGAACCGGCAGGTACCATTTCCCTCCCTTGCCCCTCAGCCTAGACACAGGGACACCTGCAGGAACCAGCGTAGTACCAACACTTTCTACCTAACTGAATAGTGCATGCAGGCCCTGAGTTCTCTTGCTGACATGCCCCCTCCTGCCTGGCCTGGTACTGGTCCCTGTCACACCACAGACCCGCCCAAACATTGCTAACACTGCACTCCCCACCCCCACATTCTCTTGAATACACCCTTGACCAAAGCCCATCCAAAGTGGTGCCGCAAGGCTGGCAGTGTGCAAGCAGCCCCAATGGGCCAGCACCATTCCAAAGTGACTCCTGAACTGGGGAGAAAGGAAGAAAACCACACTCACCAGTCCAAATGGGGCCTTAGCAATGGGCTGGGGGTAGATATTAGGTCTGACTTCAGGCCTTATCCACCAATGAAAGAATCTCAGGAGACAACACAGGGAAAGCCCCTGTACTACTGCATCTATACCAAATGCTTAGTCTGGCTCAACTCAAGCCCAAGGTGGCCCCTGACTGGCCCACTAACAACACAGAGACCAAACTCTGCCCACAACAGGAAGAGAGAGCCATTGCAAATACCTGGAGTACAGACAAATGCGGCTCGGCCACAACAGTAGGACTCATGCAACACACACAGGTGACCAGCCTGAAGTACCAGGTTCTAGGGAACAGAGGACACTGCACTGCAGAGCACTAAAGGACCTCTTTGACAGAAAGCCACTATTTTCAAGACATAGCTGACTTTCCTAACACATGGAAACAGACACAGAAAGTTACACATGATGAAGAGACAGAGGAATATATTCCGAATGAAAGAATAGGGCAAGACCACAGCAAGAGAGCTAAATGAAATAAGTAATATGCTTGATAGAGAATTTAAAGTAATGATCATAAAGATATTCAGTGGACTTGAGAAAAAAGCAGAGGACCTCAGTGAGATTCTCAACAAAGAGATAGAAAACACACAAAAAAAGAACCAATCAAAGATGAAGAACTCAGTAACTGCAATTAATAATACACTAGATGGGGGGCACCTGGGTCCCTCAGTTGATTGGGCATCTGACTTGATTTTGGCTCAGGTCATGATCTCTCGGTTTGTGGTACCGAGTCTAACATGGGGTTCTGCACTGACAGTGTGAAGCCTACTTGGAATTCTCTCTCTCCTCTCTCATTGCTCCTCCTGCCACTTGTGTGCGCTCTCTCTCTCTCTCTCTCTCTCTCACACACACACACACACACACACACACACACACACATGCACACACACACAAAATATATAAACATTTGGGGCACCTGGGTGGCTCAGTCGGTTAAGCAGCTGACTTCATCTCAGGTCATGATCTCACTGTCTGTGAGTTCGAGCCCCGCGTTGGGCTCTGTGCTGATGGCTCAGAGCCTGGAGCCTGCTTCAGATTCTGTGTCTGCCTCTCTCTCTCTCTCTGCCCTTTCCCTGCTCACGCTCTGTCTCTCAAAAGTAAATAAACGTTAAAACAAATAAACATTTTTTAAAAATACACTGGATGTATTTTTACATCTAATAGACTAGAGGAAGCAGAAGAACAGACCAGCAATCTGGAGGACAGAGTAATAGAAAGCACTCAGGCAGAATAGGAGAGAGAGCAAAAATAATAATAATAATAAATGAAAATAGACTAAGGGAACTCAGTGACACCATCAAGCATAATATTCTCATTATAGGGATCCCAGAAGGAGAAGAATTCCCAGAAGAATTCCATCAAATTTTATTTGAAGGAATAATGGGCAAAAAGTTCCCAAATCTGGGGAGGGAAACAGAAATCCAGATCCAGAAGGTACAAGGATTCTCACAAAATCAACCCAAGGAGGTTCACAAGACACATAGTAATTAAAATGGCAAAAAGTAGTGATGAAGAGAAACTTTTAAAAGGATCAAGAGAAAACAGTTACACATAAGAGAAACCCCTTAAGATTACTAGCTGATTTTTCAACAGAAACTGTAGGCCAGAAAGGAGTGGCATAATGTATTCAAAGTTCTGAAAGGGAAAAACCTGCAACCAAGAATCCTCTATCCAGCAAATCTTTGATTCTGAATAGAAGGAGAGACAAAGAGTTTCCCAGACAAATAAAAGTTAAAGAAATTCATGAGCACTAAACCAGCCCTATGAGAGACGTTAAAGAAAACTCTGAGTGGAAGGAAAGACCATAAGCAAGAGTAAGATGTACAAAAGCTAACAGTAAGATTAAGTATATCTATAGAAATCAGTCAAGGAATTTACAAAATAAAGAATGTACAGTATGACCCTACATATCGAAGACATGGGTGAGAAAGGAATAAAAAAATGGGTTCAAACTTAAGTGACCATCAATTTAATATAGACAGCTATATGCATAAGATGTTGTATACAAACCTAATGATAACCACAAATCAAAAACTAGTAATAGATATGCCAAAAATAAAAAGCAAAGAATCCAAGTATATTACTAAAGAAAGCCATCAAATCATGAGAGAAGAAAGCAATGGAGAAAGGGAACAGATAAGAACTACAAAAACAACCATAAAATAAGTAACAAAATGGCAATAAGTATATGCCTATCAATAATTACTTTGAAGTAAATGGGCTAAATGTCCCAATCAGAAGGGCGATGGAATGGATACGGAAGCAAGATTCATCTGTATGCTGCCTATCAGAGACTTATTTAAGAACTAAAGACACATACAGATTGAAAGTGAAGGGATGGATAAGCATTTACAATGCAAATGAAAGTGAAAAGAAAGCTAAAGTAGCAATATTTATATTGGACAAAGTAGAATTTAAACTAAACACTGTAACAAGAGACAAAGAAGGACACTTATAATTCTAAAGGGGAAAATCCAACAAAATATAACCATTGTATATTTATGTACCCAACATGGAAGCACCCAAATATATAAAACAGCTAGTAATAAACATAGAGGAAGTAATTGATGATGATACAATAAAGCAAGGGACTTCAACATCCCACTTACATCAATGGATAGATCATCCAAATAGAATATCAACAAGGAAACAGTGGCTTTGAATGACACATTGGAACATATGTATCTAACAAATATATTCAGGCCATTCCATTCTAAACAGCAGAATACACATTCTCGGTGCATATGGAACATTCTCTAGAATAGATCACATGTTAGGCCACAAAACAAGTCTCAACAAATTCAGAAGGACTGAAGTCATACCATGCATCTTTTTCTGATCACAATGCTATGAAACTACAAATCAATAGCAAGAAAAAATCAGGAAAGAACACAAATACATGGAGAATAAATAACATGCTACTAAACAATGAATAGATTAACTAAAAACTCAAAGAAAAAATTTAAAAATATATGGAGACAAATGAAAATGAAGACACAATGGTCCAAAATCTTTGGGGTGCAGCAAAAGCTGTTCTAAGAGGGAAGTTTGTAGCAATACAGGCTTAACTCAAAAAGAAAAATATCAAACTAACAACCAAACTTTATACCTAAAGGAAACAAAAAAAGAAAACAAACAAAACCCAAAACAAGCAGAAGAAAGAAAACAATAAAGATTAGAGCAGAAATAAACAAAATAGAAACAAACAAACAAGAAACAAACAACAACAACCATAAAACAAATCAATGGAACCAGGAACTGGTTCCTTAAAAAGATGAGCAAAATTGATAAACTTTTAGTCAGACTTATAAAGTGAGAGAGAGGACTCAAATAAAATCAGAAATGAAAGAGGAGAAATCACAACTGACACCACAGAAATACAAAAGATTGTAAGAGAATATTATGAATACTTACATGCCAACAAATTGGACAACCTAGAAAAAAATGGATAAATGCCTAGAAATATATAACCTCCCATAACTGAAACAGAAAGAAATATAAAATTTGAACAGACTAATAACCACCAATGAAATTTAATCGGTAATCAAAAAAACTCCCAACAAACAAAAGTCCAAGACCAGGTGGTTTCACAGGTGAATTCCACCAAACATTTAAAGAAGAGTTAATATCTATTCTTCTCAAACTATTCAAAAAAAATAGAAAAGGAAGAAAAACTTCTACATTCACTCTATGAGGCCAGCATTGCCCCAATACCAAAATCAGATGCAGACATTAGAAGGAGAATTACAGGCCCATATCACTGATGAAGATAGATGTAAAAATCCTCGACAAAATTTTAGCAAATCAAATCCAGCAATACATTTAAAAAAAAATCATTCACCATAATCAAGTGGGATTTATCCCTGGAATGCAAAGGCGGTTCAATATTCACAAATCAATCAACATGATACATAAAAATAACGAAAGGATAAAAACCATATGATCATTTCAGAAGATGCAGAAAAAGCATTTGACAAAGTACAACATCCATGCATGATAAAAACCCTCAACAAAGTAGGTTTAGACGGAACATATCTCAACATAATAAAGGTCATATATGACGAATCCACAATTCACATCATACTCAGTGGCGAATAACTGAGAGATTTTCCCCTAAGATCAGGAACAAGACGACAATGTCCACTCTCACCACTTTTATTCAACATTGCAGTGGAAGTCATAGCCACGGCAATCAGACAAAAAGAAATAAAAGGCATCCAAGATGGTATGAAAGAAGTAAAACTTTTACTATTTGCAGGTGACATGATACTATATACAGAAAACTCAACCAAGAAATTCTAGAACTGACAAATGAATTCAGTAAAGTTGCAGGATACAAAATCAATGTACATAAATCCACTGCATTTCTGTATACTAATTATGAAGCAGCAGAAAAAGAAGATAAGAAAACAATCCTGGGGCACCTGGCTGGCTCAATCAATAGAGAATGTGATACTTGATCTTAGGGTCATGAGTTCAAGCCCTGCATTGGGCACAGAGTTTACTGAATGAATGAATGAATGAAATTTTAAAATAAATAAAATTTAAAAGTAAAAATAATTTTTAAACATGACTATCTTTAAAAAAAGAAAACAGTTCCACTTACAATTGCACCAAAAATAATAAAATACCTAGGAATAAACTTAACCAACGAGGTGAAAGACATGTACTCTGAAAACTATAAAACACTGATAAAAGAAACTGGAGACAACACAAACAAATGGAAAGACATTCCATGCTGATGTATTGGAAGAACAAATATTGTTAAAATGTCCATACTACTCAAAGCAATCTACAGGTTTAATGTAATTCCTATCAAAATACCAACAGCATTTTTCACAGAACTAGAACAAATAATCCTAAAGTTGTATGAAATGACAAAATACCTCAGATAGCTAAAGCAATCTTGAAAGAAAAGAACAAAACTGGAAGTATTATAATCCGAGATTTCAAGATAACTACATAAAACTGTAGTAATCAAAATAGTACGGTACCTGCACAAAAACTGACACACAGATCAATGGAACAGAATAGAGAGCCCAGAAATAAACCCATGATTATATGGTCAATTAATCTATGACAAAAGAGGCAAGAATATGCAATGGGAAAAAGACAGTCTCTTCAACAAACGGTATTGAGAAAGCTGGACAGCTACCTGCAAAAGAATGAAACTGGACGACTTTCTTATAGCATATACAAAAATAAGCTCAAAATGGATTAAGGACATGAATGTGAGACC
This sequence comes from Paradoxurus hermaphroditus, assembly GCA_004024585.1. Classification (NCBI taxonomy): domain Eukaryota; kingdom Metazoa; phylum Chordata; class Mammalia; order Carnivora; family Viverridae; genus Paradoxurus; species Paradoxurus hermaphroditus. The sequence goes on along the minus strand of PITB01021033.1, from coordinate 2,086 downwards.
TGAAACCATAAAAATCCTACAGGATATCACAGGCAGTAATTTCTCTGACATTAGTCATAGCAACATTTTTCTAGATATGTTTCCTGAGGCAAAGGAAATAAAAGCAAAAACAAACTATTAGGACTATATCAAAATAAAAAGCTTCTGCACAACAAAGGAAACAATCAACAAAACTCAAAGACAACCTACTAAATGGGAGAAGATATTTGCAAATGACACATCTGATAAAAGGTTAGTATACAAAATATATAAAGAACTTATACAACTCAACACCAAAAATACAAATAATATAATTTAAAAAGTGGATGGAAGATGTGAACAGATGTTTCTCCGAAGAAGACAACCAGATGGCCAAAGGACACATGAAAAGATACTTTGCATCACTCATCATCAAGGAAATGCAAATCTGACACCTGCCAGAACGGCTAAAATAAAAAACCTAAGAAATGGAAACTGTTGGCGAAGATGAGGAAAAAAAGGAACGCTCTTGGACTGATGGTGGGAGTGCAGACTGGTGCAGCCACTGTGAAGGAGCCACAGTATAGAGGTTCCTCAAAAAATTAAAAATAGAATTACCAAATGATCTAATAATTCCACTACTGATTATTTACTCACAGAATACAAAAACGCTAATTCAAAAAGACATATGCACCCTTGTGTTTCTTGTAGCATTATTTACAATAGCTAAATTATGAAAGCATAATTTGTATCCATAAACATGCACAATGACATATGAATGGATAAAGAAGTAATATAGTTCCTTAAAGAGCTAAAAATAGAACTACCCTATGACCCAGCAAAGCAATTGCACTACTAGGAATTTATCCAAAGAACACAAAAATGTTGATTCAAAATGGCACATGCACCCCAGTGTTTACAGCAACACTTTAAACAGTAGCCAAATTAGGGAAAGAGCCCAAATGTCCATCAATTGATGAATGGATTAAGAAGATGTGGTATACATTTTGGGGCACAAGGAAGCGCTGAATAAGTATAAAAAAATTGAGATCATACCATACACAATTTCAGACCACAATGCTTTGAAACTTGAAATCAACCACAGGAAAAAGTCTGGAAAGCCCCCACAAACATGGAGGCTAAAGAACAACCTACTAAAAGACGAATGGGTCAACCAAGCAATCAGAGAAGAAATTAAAAAATACATGGAAACAAATGAAAATGAAAATACGACAATCCAAATGCTTTGGGATGCAGCAAAGGCAGTCCTGAGACGGAAATATATTGCAATCCAGGCCCATCTCAAGAAACAAGAAAAATTCCTAACACAAATTCTAACAGCACGCCTAAAGGAACTAGAAGCAGAACAGCTAAGACAGCCCAAACCCAGCAGAAAGAGAGAAATAACAAAGATTAGGGCACAAATTAATCATACGGAAACAGAAAAAGTAGTGGAACAGATCAATGAAACCAAGAGTTGGTTCTTTGAAAAAATAAACAAAATTGATAAACCTCTAGCCAGGCTCCTCAAAAAGAAAAGAGAAAGAAACCAAATCAATAAAATCATGAACGAAAATGGAGTGATTACAACCAATCCCTCAGAAATACAAGCAATCATCAGAGAATATTATGAAAAACTCTATGCCGTCAAATTGAGCAAGCTGGAAGAAATGGACAAATTCCTAAACAGCCACATGCTACAAAAACTCAAACGGGAAGAAATAGAAAACTTGAACAGACCCATAACTAGTGAAGATTGAATCAGTTATCAAAAATCTCCCAGCAAATAAAAGTCCAGGGCCAGATGGCTTCCCTGAGGAATTTTACCAGACATTTAAAACAGGGTTAATACCTATCCTCCTCAAGCTGTTCCAAAAAATTGAGACGGAAAGAAAACTCCCGAACTCATTCTATGAAGCCAGCATCACTTTGATTCCCAAACCAGATAGAGACCCAGCAAAAAAAGAGAACTACAGGCCGATATCCTTGATGAACATGGATGCAAAAATTCTTAACAAGATATTAGCAAATAGAATCCAACAGCATATAAAAAGAATTATCCACCACGATCAAGCAGGATTCATCCCTGGGTTGCAGGGATGGTTCAACATTCGTAAATCAATCAACG
>PITB01021032.1:0-29681 GCA_004024585.1 Paradoxurus hermaphroditus | reverse complement strand
TTTTAGAGTGTGGGTGTGAAATCTTCTGGAATTAGTGTTCGTAATGAAATATTTGTTTCCTTTTTTAGTCACAGATACTAGTTTCAGCCTAGCAATGTGTCTAGTTAAAAAACGTTAAAATCGGGGCGCCTGGCCGACTCAGCTTCCGTAGAGCAGACAACTCTCGATCTCGAGTTTGAGCCCCACATTGGGTGTAGAGGTTACTTAAAAATAAAACCCTTAGAGGGCGCCTGGGGGCTCAGTCTGTTGGACATCCGACTTCGGCTCAGGTCACGAGCTCACGGTCTGTGAGTTCAAGCCCTGCATTGGGCTCTGTGCTGACGGCTCAGAGCCTGGAGCCTGCTTCAGATTCTGTGTCTCTCTGTCTGTGCCCCTTCCCTGCTCATGCTCTGTCTGTCTCTCTCTCAAAAATAAACATTAAAAAAAAATTTATTAAAAAAAATAAAACCCTTAGGGGCACCTGGCTGGCTTGGTCAGTTAAGTGTCCGACTCTTGATTTGGCCTCAGGTCATGATCCCAGGGTTGTGGATTGAGCCCACGTCGAGTTCCTTGCTGAGCGTGGAGACTGCTTGAGATTCTCTCTCTCTCTCTCTCTCTCTCTCTCTCTCTCTCTCTTTTCCTCTGTCCCTCTCCCAGTTTGTGTTCTTTCTTTCTAAATAAATAAATAAGCGAATACATCTTTTAAAAATGTTAAAATCCTAAAAGGCCATATATGTATATTATGAGAGTTAATTGAGAGTATACAAGTTTTTAATGTTTCTTAACCTTGGTCTAACAATTGGTGGACCAACTTTTAACTCATCAATCTCATCCAATTTGTAAATTCTATGTTAAATTCACAGAAAGCTCAAACAGCTTCCATTGTTGCTGCGTACTAGAAATAGATTCAAACCACCCCCCCAAGCAACGACAGAGATGAAACTTCTTTTTTTTTTAATGTTTATTTTATTTTTGAGAGACATAGAGACAGAGCATGAGCAGAGGAAGGGCAGAGAGAGAGGGAGATACAGAATCTGAAGCAGGCTCCAGGCTCTGAGCCGCCAGCACAGAGCCCGACGCAGGGCTCGAACTCACAGACCGTGTGATATGACCTGAGCCAAAGTCGGCCGCTTAACCGACTGAGCCGCCCAGGCGCCCCTAAACTTCTAATTTCTTACTGCAGAAGTTATACTACCTCTCCATGTTTAATCTTAATATCACACTAGCTGTATGACATGTTTTTAAAAATGTAGAACGTGGCATTCTAGTAATGAGAATGAAATTTTTAAAAAAATTAAAAAAAAAATTTGTTCTTGAGAGAGATTGAGAGAGAGACAGAGCATGAGTCGGGGAGGGGCAGAGAGAGAGGGAGACACAGAATCCGAAGCAGGCTCCGGGCTCCGAGCTGTCAGCACAGAGCCTGACGCGGAGCTCGAACCCATGAACCGGGAGATCAAGACCTGAGCTGAAGTCGGGAGCTCAGCCGACTGAGCCACCCAGGTGCCCTGAGAATGAAATTTTTAAGAAGAATTAGCTCCCGGACTAACATCTGTGGTTTTAGTGTATTCACTTCAGCAGCTACCGCATCTATTTGTACTTCTCTACTGTATGGTTTATATAAGTGGGAATAGTTTATGAATTGTATAAACTCCGTAGTTCTTGGAATATTTTCACACGCTCCATGCCCTCTTGTCCTGCACGCCGCTGAAGAGTTATCATCACCGCTGCTGCTTACTGAGCGCGTCACGTCCCGCGTCCTGTACAGACTGTTTTCCATCCGTCGTCTCATTTAATCTTCCCAAGAAGCCAGTGAAGTAAGTACCATTCATGCCAGCATCTGGGAAGAAGATGTTGAGAAGGAGTGGGGCGTGCCGAGTTTCACTGGGAAGTAACCCCCGCGAAGAGAAGAGGGAAGGAGTGTGATGGTGAGGAGGGGCCACCGGACCAAGGTGCAGCCTGACAGAAGTCTCTACCGGCCCGACGAGGGGCTTCAGGGCGACGATTACCTATCTAAGGAACTTCACATTGGACAGAAATGGCTAGGCCCTCGTGCTGCCTTGCAGGTTCATTGGCCGAGGCCCACCCCCTGAGCAGCGTGACCTTGGCTGCCATCTTGGTCAGTCTTTGGTTGGTGGTTGCTACAAGAAGACCGTGACCTTGGCTCCCGAGATGAGGCAGACCCTAAAGGAGGCTGTCTGCCGACGACACTCCTTGCAACCGGGCAGCGGTTCCTTTCTGGAAGCTGGATCTGCGTGGCACGTCTCTGCACCGCCCATGGCCACACCTTCGTCCTCCCCTTTTGTTAGAGCGGAGATTGAAGCTCAGAAGGATAAAATAACTTGCCCAAGTTCACGAAGTAGAAAGGAGAGATACAGTTCCTTACCTGTGGGATACAAGAGCCCTCTTCCTCAACCTTCACAATTTTTTTTTTTAAGTTAGGGGTCACCTGGCTGGCTCAGTTGGAAGAGCGTGGAGTCTTGATCTCGGGGTCACTAGTCACGCCCCATGTTGGGCATAGAGATTAGTTGATAAAAAATTAAAAATAGGGGCACCTGGGCGGCTCAGTCGGTTAAGCATCCGACTTTGGCTCAGGTCCCGACCTCGCTGTTCAGGGGTCGGGCCCTGTGCCGGCAGCTCAGAGCCTGGAGCCTGCTTCAGATTCTGTGTTTCCCTCTCTCCTTGGTCTTCCCCCACTCGCTCTCTCTCTCTCTGTCTCTCAAAAATAAAGAAAAAAATTAATAAAAAATAAAAATTTAAGTTAACATCTTCAAAAATACTGTCGTTTGAACTTTTTATTAGGGACGTTGTCAAACATACAACAAGGAGTATTGTGAACCCTGCATACTGCTCACCTCGCTCGAAGGTGATCAACAATGTTGGCATTCTCGCCCCGTCTTGGCCCCACAGGATGTGTTTTAGAACCCTTGGTCTTCCCCCCACGTGTTGTAATGCCAGCTCCCTCCCTCTTCCGAGGAACCAGGCAGAGAACTAAAGTTTCTCCACCCATCCTTTGAAATATGAAACCAGAAGAGAACCCAGTTGTTAAGTGCCCCGGACACTTTTATTAGAGGATTTTTTTTCTAAGTTTTTTTTTTTAACTTTATTTATATTGAAAGAGAGAGTGCGAGGAGGGGAGGGGCAGAGAGAGAGAGAGAGGGAGGGAGACAGAGAATCCCAAGCGGGGCTCGATCTCGCAAACTGCAAAAATCATGACCTGAGCTGAAATCAAGAATCTGATGCTTAACCCACTGAGCCCCCCCCCCCACGCCCCTGTTAGAGGATTTCAATGTATCCTTTCAGAACCTAACAAGGACCGTGTGAGCTTCATAGTTTTCTCCATGTTACAAATGAGTCTCAGAGAGGCGAAGCAACTTAACCAGACTCACCAGCGAACCCTGGAGTTTGTGTGTTTCAGGTTTGGGTCTTTTTTTTTTTTTCTTTTCTTTTCCCGACACTAGACAGTTGTAGTTTTAAAGCTGCATTTTCTGTATCAGTAGCCCGCAATGCCTTTCCTGCCCATCATTCACTCCGATTTCCCCATCACTGATGTATGTTTTGCTTTCGAAAACCTTTGCTGTTACTCATATTGAGAAGCATTGAGAAGCGGTGACTCACGGAGCAAGCGCTGCAGCCCCGGCAGAAACTGGGATGAATGAACCTTATATGCCGGCAGGTGTCTGGTGCGTGTCTAGTGGTTCCCTCGTTCTTGCAAATCCAAAGTTATTTTTCTCTCTTTTTTAATATAAAGAAACCAGTTTGGAAAGGTATTAATATTTTTTGTAATTTTTTTAAAGTGTCTATTTTTGAGAGAGAGAGAGAGAGAGAGAGACGGGGGAGTGAGCAGGGGAGGGAAAGAGAGACAGGGAGACACGGAATCGGAAGCAGGCTCCAGGCTCCGAGCTGTCAGCACAGAGCCCGACCTGGAACTTGAACTCAGGCACAGTGAGATCATGACCCAAACCGAAGTTGGACTCTTAACCAACTGAACCACCCAGATGCCCCCAAAACGTGGCACTTTCAAAAGGAACCATTCCCTTTATACTTCGTTTCCGCTACCTGAACTGAGAGCAGTTCCTGAAATGCATTAAAAGACCCAGCAGGTTCTTGGGAGAAATGGTGTGGGCGTTCCCAAGTGAGAGAGACAGCATCGCAGGGCTCAGCCTGGCCTTCGCCGATTGCCTAACCCCACACTCACTGGCGTTGGGCAAGCCCTCGCATTTCCCTTCCTCGGTTTCCCCACCCATTAAGTGGCTTACGATGCCTTCTTCCTCTTTGCAAGAAAGCAGACAGCTGAGTGCTTGTTTGTAAAGTGCTTCGAGATGGTTCCATGAGAGGCGATGGGTGAATACAAATTAGGTCAGTAACGGGAAGGCAAAACGGCCCGTGTTCTTTGGGAGCGAACTGCGCAGTTACCTTGCTGCAGGCGGGACTCGCGGGAAATGAGCGATTCACCGTCCTTGCCTTCTGGGCTTCCTAGTAAAGTCTTCGTCCTGCGACTGGAAATCCTCTTTACCTGCTCACAACGAAATAAAATAATAGGAGGAAAATACCTGGAAATCACTGGTTTTGAAAGGAAGTCTGGATTTTAGGAGACCAGGCATGTTTATCACTTAAAAAAATTTTTCTAGGGGCACCTGGGTGGCTCTGTCGGTTAGGCGTCCGACTTCGGCTCAGGTTATGATCTCATAGTCTGTGAGTTCGAGCCCCGCGTCGGGCTCTGTGCTGATGGCTCAGAGCCTGGAGCCTGCTTCGGATTCTGTGTCTCCCTCTCTCTCTGCCCTTCCCCTGCTCACTCTATGTCTCTCAAAAATAAAAATAAAACATTAAAAAAAATTTTTTTTCTAAATATAAAATGCACTCCATAAAATTTTTTCTAATATAAAATGGATTTCGTAACACTAACCATACTGAGTTTTAGCAATATGCACGGGTCTACTTAAGACACAATTTCAATGTTACCTCTCCAGAGGAAATAGTTCTCTGTGGCTATTATTACCACATTTTTTTTAAAAGCTATTCTGTCCCATCACGAGAAAAAAAAGTTGTAACTGTGTATGTTAACTAGACCGTGATGACCATTTCACAGTATATATATAGAGTCGATATGTGGTACGGCTGAAACTAATAATGTATGTCAACAATTATTTATTTATTTTGAGAGAGAGAAAGTGAGCAGGGGAGAGGCAGAGAGAGAGGGAGAGAGGGAATCCCACGCGGACGCCACACTCAGCACAGAGCCCCATGTGGGGCTCGATCCCACGACCGAGAGAGCATTACCTGAGCCGATAAATACTCAAACGCTTAACCGACTGAGTCACCGAGAGGACTCTCTATCTCAATTTTTTTTTAAGTTATCCTGAAGTCACACTCTTTCCCCCCAAAAGCTGGTCGTTTGCTGCTTGAAACGTCCGGTGAGTTATTCTACATATCCGCTTGGTTTGAGATTGACTTCTTAACAAAGAAAACTAAGAAGCTTAAAAATATTTGCATTAAGGGGCGCCTGGGTGGCTCCGTTGGTTAAGCATCCGACTTCAGCCCAGGTCATGATCTTACAGTTCGTGAATTCGAGCCCCGCGTTGGGCTCCATGCTGACAGCTCCGAGCCTGGAGCCTGCTTCGGATTCTGTGTCTCCCTCTCTCTCTGCTCCTCTCCCACTCATGCTCTGTCTCTGTCTCTCAAAAATAAATAAATGTTTAAAAAAATATATTTGCATTAGGATAGAGCTATATATGGAAATGTATAGCAGTGTTTGGGCAAAGAAATTTGGATTTTATGAGCATATATGTGCATGTAAAAAACATCTTTCACTATCACCCTAAATTTTTACTTTTATTTATTTTTGAAGTAGACTCCATGCCCAATACAGGGCTCGAACCCAAGACCCTGTGATCAAGAGTCAGATGCTCTACCAACTGAGCCAACCAGGCACCCCCCACTATGACTCTAAGTTTTAATTTTTATTAAAAAATTTTTTTAATATTTATTTTATTTTTGAGAGAGAGCATGAGCCGGGGAGGGGCAGAGAGACAGAGAGACACAGAATCCAAAGCAGGCTCCAGGCTCTGAGCTGTCAGCACAGAGGCCCAGCACGGGGCTCGAATTCATGAACTGTGAGATCATGACCTGAGCCGAAGTCAGACACTCGACTGACTGAGCCCCCCAGGTGCTCCTCTAAATTTTTACATTTAAATTTTACCTAGGCTTAAAAGTAAGTTATCTAGTATTGTTTGTTCTATTTTGTGAAAAGTTTTGTTGGTGTTTTGATAGGGATTGCATTAAATCTGTAGATAGCTTTGGGCTGTACGTACGTTTTAACAATGTGGAACTACACCGGAATAAAAAACTTCTGTATAGTGAAGGAAACCATCAACAAAACAAAAAGACAGCTTCCTGAATGGGAGAAGGTATTTGCAAATGATATATCTGATAAGCCGTTACTATCCAGAATATATATAGAATTTGTAAAACCCAGCACCAAAAACCCCACAAATAATCTGGTTAAAAAATGGCCAGACACCTGAACATTTTCCCGAAGAAGACATGCAGACGGCCGATAGACACATGAAAAGGTGCCGTCCATCGCTAACCATCAGAGGAAGGCAGATGAGAACCGCGGTGAGGTACACACCTGTGGGAACGGCTAAGCTCAAAAAGACAAGAAATAACAAATGTTGGTGAGGGTGTGGAGAAAAAGGAACCCTCATGCACTGTTGGTGAAAATGCAAATCGGTGCAGCCGCTGTGTGGAAAACAGTACAGGGGTTTCTCAAAAAATTAAAAATAGGGTGACCATGTGATCCAGTAATGCTACCACTGTGTATTTACCCAAAGAACACAAAAAGTCTAATTCAAAAAGATACACGCACCCCTATGTTTTCTGCCGCATTGTTTACAATAGCCGAGATACGGACGCAGGCCAAGTGTCTCTCCGTAGCTGAGTGGATGAAGATATTTTATATATAAAATATGTATATATGCCACATCTTTATAGATATACATATAATTGCCACATCTTCTTTATAGATATAAATATATATATTCTTTATAGATACATCTATATAAAGATATCTATAAAGATATAGATATATCTATAAAGAATATAAGTATGTATTTGTATTTATATATACATAATGGAATATTACTTAACCATAAAAAAGAATGAAATCTTGCCATCGAGAGCATCCAGATGGACCTAGAAGGTGTAACAGAGAAAGACAAATACCGTATGATTTCACTCATACGTGGAATTTAAGAAACAAAACAAAGACAAAAGAGATAATAAAACAGAATCTTAAATATAGAGAACAAACGGCTGGTTCCCAGAGGGAAGTGGGGGGGGCACCCAGGCGGCTCAGTTGGCTAAGCCTCTGACTCTTGATTTTGGCTCAGGTCGTGGGATCAAGCCCCCCATCAGGGTCTGCGCTGACAGCGCAAAGCCTGCTTGGGATTCTCTCTCTCTGCCCCCTCTCCCGCCCACGCTCTCTCTCCTTCTCTCTGAAAATAAATAAATAAATATGAAGAAAAGTTTTTACTAGATAAAGGGGATTAAGAGTACACTCACCGTGATGTGCACTGAGTAACGTATAGACTCATCGAACCGTTATATTGCTTATGTTGCGTGTGTCGACACAGATGTGGTGTGTGTGATCGAGACCTCCATAGTCTGTCCACAGTGCCTATGTTTGGAGCATCTACGGAGTGCCGAGACGTGGTTCTTGTCCTTGAGTAGCTTCAGACCTAGTCAGGGCGCAGAAGTATAGACAAGAAATCACGGTGCAGAGGGATGAGGACTGAGGCGGGGTAGCTCCATGGAAGTATGTACACAGGAACGTAACTCCGCTTGAGGAAGAAGTGGCCTCGCGTGGCATCCTGAACAACTAGTTAATGACACGGGTGAAGGGGACGGTCAGGTTAGGAGGGTGATCCAGACAGAGGCTTCCAGGAACAGGGAGTCAGTGGTATCTCCAAAGGTCCGTGAGTGTAAGGGGACGTGGGACCGGCGCACGAGCAGAGCACATCAAGGAGTCTAGAAGGGTAGGCTGACGACTCTGTGGCAGCTTGAGGGCACGCACGATGCCCTTGAACTGACGAGAGCCGGTCGCCGCGTGGTCCATTGTTTACTCTCCTTACCGCAGGGTGGGGGTGGAAAGAAGGCGGGTTGATGTAGACCCTACTGTGTTAATGGGCTGGCTGGATTCATCGTGCGGGAGTACAGAGCGCCCCTCGATACTGTTTTTATAGGGGTGGAATTAGGTTAGAATGAACTTTCGGGGGGCTTGGATGCTTTAAGAAGACCTAGCAAGGTATGTCTTGAGTAGTGAGCCAGGCGATGGGAGGGGGAGGCCAATTCACCGCTTCGGCTTGTGGGTTAAATTGCATGTCGGCTTCCGGTCCTTTTGTAGCCCAGTTGGGCATAACACCAAAACCTACAGTCGCTTTCTTTCTGGTCCTCTCTCTGTTTCTGCTCAGGTGGCACAAGCCGGACAGGGGTCGGCCTTGGGTCTGTACCTCCCTGGCTTGACTCAGCTAACAGATTTGCTGTGCCCTGGAGGTGACTGGCACTAACCAAATTCCCAAGACTGATGAATAAGTCAAAATGCAGATTTTAAATTTATAATGAGAAGTCTGTCCAGAGAGAGAGAGACCAGCTCTTCGTATATGCCCAGCCGCACGTTTCCTCTCTGTAGGCAAATCTATGTGGAAGGCTAGGGTCCGCACAAAGTTTCTTGGAGAGCATAAAGTCAAACTAGATTTGGATGAACTTTATGGCTCGTGACGGCAAGCTGTGGAGAGCCAGCTCTTCTAAATTTTTTTTTTAACGCTTATTTATTTTTGAGACAGAGACAGAGCGTGAGCAGGAGAAGGGCAGAGAGAGAGGGAGACACAGAATCTGAAGCAGGCTCCAGGCTCCAAGCTGTCGACACAGAGCCTGATGCGGGGCTCGAACCCACGAACCTTGAGATCATGACCTGAGCCGAAGTCGGACGCTTAACTGAGCCACCCAGGAGCCCCCTATATGTGTGTGTGTGTGTGTGTGTGTGTGTATTTTTTTTAAGATTTTATTTTTAAGTAATCACTACACCCAACGTGGGGCTCGAATTCACAACCTGAAGATCAAGACTTAGAGTTGATGAGGAGGAGAACAAAAGTGTAGTGCTGGGCACTTTTGCATGATGCCTGTTAGTTACTGAAGCATTTAATGCCAAGTAGATAGTTAAATGCTTGCGTCGGGAGCTCCGGGAATAGGTCCATGCTGTTTGGGTCTGTTTGGGTCAGATAACCCAATAGAAGTTTGGGTAATCAGAAAAGCTAGAATTAAAATGATAAAATTTTGAACTCTTGTTAGTGACATTTCTCCAAGTGCTTTTTTTTTAAGTTTATTGTTATTTATTTTTAGTAATCGCTTATGCCCAACGTGGGGCTCGAACCCACGACCCCGAGATCAAAAGCCACATGCTCTTCCAGCTGAGCCAGCCAGGCGCCCCACTCCAAGCACTCTTATTTAAGTTTAGAACTCTGTCACTTAGCAAAACTGGCCTAATAACGTTGCCCTTTTGGACAGTGGCCATGCTGTCTGCTGACCTGTTTACCTTTCTGAGAATCGTTTCGTGGGACTTGTTTTAGATCGGGAGGAGCGCAGACTATTAAGAGTCGATCGGTTTTGTAAATTGTTCTGAGAGCACCGTAAACAGATCTCGAAGCTTTGATACGCCTAGAAGTAAGACTAATGTACCAATTCAAAAATGAGAAAAATAAAAATAAACGGCCCCCGACGGGCATTCGGCTTTCGGTAATTGACCAGAGCGGTTCATGTCACCCGTCATTTTAATAGGGTTTTGCAGACAGTCTAATAGGGTCGGCTCTATTTCTTTGGAAGCCACCCGCGTGCTTGTTCTGATGTTCGGAGACGAATAGGCAATGTTCAGAATTACCCAGTTCACACCTTGTTGACAGAGATGGCTTTGTACCTGCCACTGGTTAACTTTCCTCTTTCTATTTCTCCGAGACGGTTTCAAATTGGTAATACTGGATCGCCAAGCTGAGTCAGGATTGCGGGGAGCCCTGCTTCACAGGGTGACAAACTCTATTTTGCCAAGATTGCCACAAGAATGTCTGAAACTGTACGTGTTCTTACAGCGTGGCTCCTCCCACTCAGGGGCAGGGGAGAGGGCTTCTGTCCCTTCCCCTTGAACTTTGACAGATCTTTATGACTGCCTTGGCCAACAGTGTAGGGCAGAAGTGACACCCTGCGCCTTCATGGCAGGATCACAAATGTAGTGGGCACTCTTGCCGTGCGTTTTTGGGATGCCTGCTCTTAGAACCCAGCACTGCCTTGTTAGGATTTACGCAGAGATATTACACAGAGCAATTACGCAGTAATTTACGCAGAGAGACCGACCGAAGGTTCCCGCTGACAGCCCACCTGAGCTCTCAGCTCACAGTCAGCAGCCGCAGCCGGCCATAGGAGTGAAAGCCTTCCTTCCGGATGATTCCAGTCCCCAGCTGTGGAGCCCCCACACCCTTCAAGCCTTTTCAGTTGGGGCCTCAGCCATGGAGAAGCAGAGAGAACTTGTCACCGTCAGATTCCTGGCCCATAACGAAATGGTTCTTTCCCACTAAGTCTCTGGGGTGATTTGTTAGACAGTAATAATTGGAACAGTATCCTTGGATGTTTTATTAGATGAGAGTAACACTGCCCCTTCTCTGTTTATTCCACAACAGGGCTGCCACGTCTCCTCTTATTCTACCCTAAAGAGAAAATAAGATCATTTTCTTATTGAAGAAATCCCTTAGCATAGGAAACTGGAAGACGGAGGAACATTAATAAAAACATTAAAAATAAGTTCTTATCCTTATCTTCTCTGAAGGGGATGGACTAGGAAACTGAGTAGATCTGACATGAAGACTTATTTTTAAAAAAAATTTTTTTTAAACATTTGTTTAGTTTTGAGAGACAGAGTGAGGCAGAGCATGAGTGGGGGAGGGACAGAGAGAGACGGGGACCCAGACTCCAAAGCAGGGTCCAGGCTGTGAGCCATCAGCACAGAGCCCGACGCTCAGACTCATGAACGGAGAGGTCATGACCTGAGCTGAAGTCGGCCGCTTAACCGACTGAGCCACCCAGGCGCCCCTGACGTGAAGACTTATTATAGGAAAAAAGAAACGCCTTACATACTCAGTTTTTTGTGTTTTTTTTTTTTTTTTTCATACTCCGTTGGTTTTAAGGTTCTCGTCACAAGATCGTGGTGCACTTTGAATACGGCGATTCGGCGTCATTGTTTGTGAAATCTTAGTTCGTACTCGATCGTCGTCCACCTGCAGACGAGGACACTTCATTGCCCCTTTGTAAGAAATAGTTCTGTCATTTTTTTTCTCCCTCAAATCCATGTCCTCTTTGAGAGGTTAGCCACGCGGATCCGCTTCGGAAGCGTGTGGTGTGAGGAATATTAAGTAACACGCAAATTTTCCGAGTTTTACTTTGGGAACGATCTGAGTTCTGGAAGCAGTGAGTCTACCAGAGCAAAGCAGAAGATGCGGGCCGAGTTCTGACTCCCTGACTGAGGGACTCGGGCTCACAGATCGTCTCCAATGACTGCTTATTCAAAAATTGCCCTATTTTAAGGGCGCCCGGGTGGCTCAGTCAGCTGAGTGTCGGACTCTTGGTTTAGACTCAGGTCACGATCCCAGGGTTGTGGGATCTCGCTGAGCGCAGAGCCTGCTTAAGATGCTCTCTTTCCCTCTGCCCCTCTCCTTCACTCATGCGTGCGCGCGCGCTCGCTCTCTCTCTCTCTCTCTCTCAAATTAAAAAATAAATATCTAAAAATTGCTCTATTTTATTTTTACGAGACTTGTACAACGTGGTCAGTGTGTCATATTGTTCAGGAATTCAGGTCTGGAGCCAGACTGCTTGGTTCGTAGCCCAAAACTAATGAGCTGAGTAATTCTGGGTAGGCCACGTAACCTCAGTTCCTTCATCTGTAAAATGGGGAATCACAGGGCCTCCTTTTCAAGTTCATTGGGAACGTCAAGTCGGTTAATGAGTAGTTAAGAGCAGTAAGTGACACAATAAGCCACCTGTCATTAGTCACCTTACACACCGCCGGTTATGATGGCGTTTCATTCGTATCTTGAATCTTGTCCAGAAGAAACCGAACAGGCATTTCCTTACAAGGCGTATCGTAGAAGTGATTGATGAGTTGGGTATAAACTAGACTGCGTGACCTCGAGTCCCTTCGACTCCAGTGTTCTAAGGTCATCTGAATTCCAGGATCAGTGGACACTGAACAAGTTGTCCTGGGAGTCCTAATGTGTAGTAATCGGAGGACACATCAGTGTCAATTACGGTAGAGTAGCCACTTCCGGGAGAGTAGCCACTTTCGAGGCTAGAAACTCTACCGGGAGATTTTATGGATCAGTTCCCACACGGGAGCTCAAAGAAATGCTAATAATGTTAATAGGAGCTTTGTAAAAGGTTCAACAATTCAAAAAGTAACACATAAATAGAATCTCGAGCCCATTCCTTAAGTCGTCAGGCACTCTGGACGCGGATTGAATGTCTTGGGTGTGACTCCATAGGCAAAAATATCAGGGACTGTTTTGCTCAACAAGAACTTTCTGCCTGAGAAACCTGAATGGCTTGTTGTTTAATTTAGCAGTCACTTTGTTAGATGAGCGAGAAAATAAGGGAGGTAAGTAGTACCGGTCCAGAAAGACTTTAGGCTTCAGATCAAAAAGAGTCAACCCCCTAATGTAGGCTGATGGCTTCTTTGTCCTTCACCGCGGGATTTCAGTGCCTGCGGAACGCAGGTAATTGTCTGAGAAAGTGGCGTGAACAGTCAGTGAGAGGAGGAGAAAACACTCAGGAGGACTTGGAAGCAGTTGGCCGGGATGAAGATGGTTTCTGATAACTCCGAACCCACCTAGAAATTACCATTGATTATTTTTAAAAAGATTGAAAACTTTAAAAGTCAAAGGGGGAAGTGTCAGTAGTGTTCAGTTAGGTGTCACCAAGATACTGGTCGTGGTCGTCTATGAAAAAGGTCTGTTTGTTTAGAAACGGGTAGTATTTGTTTCAGGGACAGACTCCACCCAGATCACCTGCTTGGAGTGGGTGGGGCTGCCTTTTCAAAGATTGCCAAGGTGGGCCAAGCTAAAGATGACTCAATTTTTTTAAATAATTTTTTAATGTTTATTTATTTTTGAGATAGAGTGAGAGAGAGAGAGAGAGAGAGAGAGCGCGAGCGTGCGCAGAGGAGGAGCAGAGAGAGAGGGAGACACAGAATCCGAAGCAGGCTTCAGGCTCCGAGCTGTCAGCACAGAGCCCGATGCGGGGCTCGAACCCACGGACCGTGAGATCATGACCCGAGCCGAAGTTGACCGCTTAATGGACTGAGCCACCCAGGGGCCCTATTTTTTTTTTTTTTAATGTTTATTCATTTTTTGAGAGACCGAGACAGAGTGCAGGTGGGGGAGGGGCAGAGAGAGAGGGAGACACAGAATCCGAGCAAGATCATGCCCGGAGCTGAAATCCGACGTTTAACGGACTGAGCCCCCCAGGTGCCCCTGAAGATCACCGTTACATTGGTATTTCAGTGTAGCAGAGACCAGGGTAGCTCAGAGGGAGATTCGCGGGTACTCTTGTATACACTATTTACTTGGTAGTCTTTGAACTGTGGGTCAGGCCTAAGGACCAGGCAATCTCACATGGAGTAAAAATAAAGAAAGCAAAGGAGAAAAGACAGACCCTGGGGGGCGGGGGGGCGGGAATGGAGGCTTTGCCTAGGTGGGTAGAAGCCCGCGTTCAGTGAAACCTGGTCGAGTGCTCAATGAATGCCCTGTTAACAAAACGGCCCGTCCTTTGGATCCTGTCGACCGCTCCGAGGGTGCTGTGGGGAGAACGCTTAGAACCTGGATTCCTAAGAGGGACCGGGACAGTCTCAGACCAGAGCGCAAGCCCAGCAAGGCCGCGGAACTTCTCAGAGTGACGGCTAAATGTCGAACCCCCTGGCACACCGCCTCTTCCAGTGCTGTCCCCTCTCATCCTTCAGGCGAGCCAGCCTGCTCCTGCCTAGCCTCGCCCTGGCTTTGCTCCCCGCCCGGAACGCTCCTGCCCCAGGTGCTCCCTGGCCCCTCCCCGCCTCCCACGAACCCCACTTGTAGGCAGTTTCGTTTCAATGACATCTTTCCTGTAGGTACCCGCTGAAGTGACCTCGGACGGTCCAGCAGGCTGGAAGACTGTATGGAAAGCTGCCCAGCTGGGGAGAAGTCGTGATCTCAAAAGCATGATTGATTCCTTATTCGTTCACGTATTTTTGAATAAACAGCTTGTGCTCATGGTACATATTTCTCCCAGTGACTCCCTCCCTCCCCTGGAGGCAACGGCTGTTAACTAGGTCCCTGTGAATTCTTCCAGAGAGCTCTCCAGTGTTTGTAAATAAAAGCCCCCCTCCCATAGAAATGGCAGTATGTCATTCATTTTTCGTATCTTTCTTTTATCACTTATACTGTCTTGGTGTTTTCTTTCCCTTAGCTGCCTCATTCTTCTTAATGCAACTGTTAATCTTTTTTTTTTTTTTTTCCTTAAGTCAGCTCTACCCCCAACATGGAGCTTGAACTCCTGATTCCTACATCAAGAGTCGCCTGCTCTCCTGACTCTGCCAGTCAGCCAGGCGCCCCCAATTCTTAATTAATGGTTACATACCATTCTATTGTGTGGATATATTGAAACTTGTGGTCACTGAGATTGTTTTTAATATATTTCCATAGTAAAAATAATACAGGAGCACCTGGGTGGCTCAGTCAGTTGAGACCGACTCTTGATCTCAGCTCAGGTCTTGATCTCAGGGTTGTGAGTTCAAGCTCCACGTTGGGTGTGAAGCCATCTTAAAAAAAAAAAAAATAGAGGTGCCTGGGTGGCTCAGTTCGTTGGGCATCAGACTTCAGCTCAGGTCACGATCTCATTGTTTGTGGGTTCAAGCTCCGGGATGGGCTCTGTGCTGACGGCTCAGAGCCTGGAGCCTGCTTCCGATTCTGTGTCTCCCTCTCTCCCTGCCCCTCCCTTGCTGACGCTCTGCCCCCCCCTTAAAAATAAATAAATATATTTAAAAATTTTTAAAATAATACAGATTAAGAGTCTCCTTTGTTGTTTTGCATGTGTTTGGAGGACAGATACCGGGAACCTGGCTAGGTTCCTCCAAACCACCCTCCAAAGAGCCTCGAACAGCCTGTGCCCTCTCCAGCGTGCATGAGAGCCCGACAGTCCTACACCCTCCCCGCCACGGTGTGGCCAGACATTTGCTGTCTGCTAATCAGCCGCTAAAAAGCCATGCTTCGGTGTGGTTTTAATTCTCACGCATCTTCTCAAAGTTTTAAGAACCATCTTCTTTTCTGTAAGCTATTCGAGTCCTCTCGTCATGTTCCATTAGGTGGTGATGAGTGGGACGTGAGTGTCGGTTTCATAAGCAAGTCGGCTACTCAAGGGCCAATGCGCAGTGACCTCATCTTAGGTCCCAGCGTGCTAATAACTCAGAGAAGAGAGGCTAGATGAAATCTAATCTTCAAGAGTGTTTTATCAAAAAAACAAACAGACTTAGATAAGAACTTGTCTCTCTCTTTAAAAAATTTTTTTTTAATTTTTTTTTTTTTTTTTTGAGAGAGACACAGTGCAAGCAGGGGAGAGGCAGAGCGAGAGGGAGACATAGATTCCAAAGCAGGCTCCAGGCTCCGAGCTGACAGCACAGAGCCCCACATGGAGCTTGAACTCAGGAACTGCGAGATCATGACCTGAGCTGAAGTCAGATGGTTAACCACCTGAGCCACTCAGGCACCTCCCCTATCTCTCTCTTTCTCTCTTTTTTTTTAAAGTTCATTTATTTTTTTAAGTAATATCTGCACCCAACATGGGGCTGGAACTCAGGACCCCAAGATCAAAAGTTGTACACTTTACCAACTGAGCCAGCCAGGCGCCCAAGGCTTGTCTCCTTTAACACCATACCATTCTCAATTTGGACCGACCACCATACTTGAGTCTTTTTTTGTCTGACCTTTACTGAAAAATAAAAATCTCCTAAGACAGCGGTTTCTAACTCTATAGCTTGGGGTGTAATAGCAGTTATAGTATTTCTAAAAATTGAGTTTTTTCTTGGTATAAAAAGAACAGTGTTGGCATTTGTCTGGCATGTTTTCTTCTTGTGGATATCAAAACAAAGTATGTCGTTCTGTGCTTTTAGTCCCAGAGCTCGGTAAACTCATGGAAAATTCGAGCATTTCTTAGCTGTAATTGTGTGAAAGATGCCTGATTAGTATACCAAGCAGTACTCTTTTTTTTTTTTTTTAAGTATGTATGTACGTGTTTTGAGAGAAAGAGAGAGTGAGTGGGGGAGGGGCAGAGAGAGGGAGAGAGAGAATCTCAAGCAGGCTCTGCACTGTCCACACAGAGCCCGACGTGGGACTTGATCTCATGAACAGTGAGATCATGACCTCAGCCAAAATCAAGAGTGGGACCCTTAACCGACTGAGCCACCCAGGGGCCCCCGAGCGGTACTCTTAACAGTAAAAGCACGACATTCCTTCAGTGTTATTTAAAAAAAAAAAATTATTTTTTAATGTTTATATATTTTTCAGAGAGACAGAGAACGAGCAGGGGAGGGACAGAGAGAGAGGAAGACACAGAATCGGAAGCAGGCTCCAGGCTCTGAGCTGTCAGCACAGAGCCCAGTGCAGGGCTTGAACTCATGAATCATGAGATCATGACCTGAGCCGAAGTCGGACGCTTGACCGACTGAGCCGCCCAGGCGCCCCCTTCAATGCTATTTAATATCTGCGCACAAGAGGCCTCCATGGCCTGTTCATGGACCCCATTTTTAGGATATTTCTGTAAAAACTACAAATTACCCATCTTTACTACGTCCATGTTCTAGGTTAAAGATTCAGTATTTTTCAACCTTTCCTTGGGAGGTAAGCTCCAGGAAGACAAGATTTTTTATTGGTTTTGGTCAATGCTGTATCCTCAGCATCTAAAATGGTCTCTTACACGTAGTAGATGTTCAATAAATAAGACAGTTGCCAAACTGGAAACAGGCTCGGAGTTTGCCGCGGACAGCACCCCAGGTCAAGCTCTTAGCTAATTCATGTGACTCCCCAACATAGATTTAAAAAGTGGAGGGAAGAGGGCCCCCGGGGCGCTCAGTCGGTTAAGCGTCTGACTTGGGCTCAGGTCATGATCTCACAGCTCATGAGTTCGAGCCCCGCGTCGGGCTCTGTGCTGATGGCTCGGAGCCTGGAGCCTGCTTCGGATTCTGTGTCTCCCTCTCTCTCTGCCCCTCTCCCTCTCCCGCTCTGTCTCTCTCTGTCTCTCAAAAATAAATAAACGTTGACAAAACAATTAAAAAAAGAAAAGTTAAACATAGAATTACCATGTGATCCAACAATTCTGGGCCTGGGTATAAACTCCAAAGAATTGAAGATGGATGTTCTAATAAATACTGTACAGGAATGTTTATAGCAGCACGAATTATTCACGGTAACAAAAAGGTGAAAACAACCCAAATGTGCATTGATGGATGGGTGAATAAAGAAAGCGTGGTATATCCACACAATGAAATATTATCCAGTCATAAAAAGGAACCGGGTCCGTGCCGGAACTTGGATGTACCTTAAAGATATTAAGCCAAATGAGAGAAGCCAGACACACAAGGCCACATGTTATGTGATTCTATTTAGATAAAAAAATCCGGAGTAAGTAAATCTGTAGTGACAGAAAACAGATCGGTGTTTGACGGGGCTGGGGGAGGGAGAAACAGGGAGTAACTGCTCAGTGGGTACAGGTTTTTACTTGAGGGTGATGAGAATAGTTTGGATGTCGGTAGAAGTGATAGTTGGACAACACCGTGCATGTACTAACTGGCACTGAATTGTTCAAAACAGGTAATTTTATGTTCCGTGAATTTCACCCCAATTTTATTTTATGTCTATTTTAGTGTTTATTTTTTGAGAGAGAGTGAAGATGAGCAGGGGAGGGGCAGAGAGAGAGGGAGACACAGAATCCGAAGCAGGCTCCAGGCTCTGAGCTGTCGGCACAGAGCCCGATGTGGGGCTCGAACTCACAAACCATGAGATCATGACCTGAGCTGAAGTCTGACACGTCACACTGACTGAGCCACCCAGGTGCCCCATTTTGCCCCAATTTTTAAAAGGAAAAAGGTGCAGAACAGATTGGGACCGGGCATCTTAGTTGTTATTTATTGTGGCCAAGAAGTAATTTGGGAAGCTCACTGGTTTTGGAAACGCAGAAGCCATTGTAAATGCCGTGTAAAACCATTGATCTTTAACTCTTCAGAAGGATTCTGTAAAATGTTCTCCCAAGTAATTAAAGGATCGCCGTGTTGTGTTTGAAGTCTGTCTACTGACTGTCTAAATAATCCTGTTGCAAAACAGGTCGTAAGAGTATATTAGGTGCTGCTTAAAATTACACCCACGCCATTAAACCAGACTCAGAGAATTAATTGAGAATTGTTCTTTCTGCAAATTAATTTTCCGCCCATCAGTTGTTAAGCCGTCTACCAAAACCAGTACTTAGTGGCTTTCCATCCATCTAGCTAATGGTGGTTTTCTCTGAGCTTGTGGCAAGCGTGAGCCCAGGTCGAAGGCAAGCTCACGGTGAGTGGTCAAGGTCGGCTTTTTTTACACCTTCCTGTGATTACAGCGTGTGACTGAAAATAAGTATTTAGTTCGTTTTAATAGCCACTCTGGCCAGATTGGCTCTAAACATCCTTCAGTTACCTGTGTTGCGGCTGGCCTTCGCAAACACATCTTGCGCAGTGTGCCCTGAGCTGGCCGCCGTGAGTGCTAGATGTGAAGACTTGATAGCTGTCCTTAAGTTTAATGGGGGTGAGATTTCCAGAAATTGCTCTAATAATTTTTCATGACCTAAAAACCCATCTGTTCTGAATGACCAGTTTTATGTGATCTTTTATCAGGAGTACTTTGAAAAGAGAGCCAGCAATTTGACGTTGTTTTGGAGAAGTCTTTTTTTTTTTTTTTAATGTTTATTTTTGAGAGAGAGACAGAGGGCGAGTGAGGGAGGGGCCGAGAGAGGGGGAGACACAGAATCCGAAGCAGGCTCCAGGCTCTGAGCCATCAGCACAGAGCTCGACGTGGAGCTCGAACTCATGAACTGTGAGATCATGACCTGAGCCGAAGTTAGCCGCTTAACTGACCGAGCCACCCGGTCACCGCCTTTTTTTTTTTTCCTTTTCTTTTTTAAACAGAGGTGGGAATCCATGTGTATTGGTTAAACAGTAATTTTAATTAGAACTAAGGCTTGCTCCGCGCTGACACCCGCACATTTTCTGTCCTGTTGCTCCTGCAGTGGGAAGCAAGGGGCTCACAAGCTGCTGGCCACTTGAGGAAATGGCAGCTTTTCAGTGTTCTCGAGTGTTCACCCCAGCAGGATCTGTTCAGGCACTGGGAGCAGAGTACAAGAGACTTCAGGTGTCAACAGGACTGTATCCCTGCAGAGTTGGCGTGGCGTAGTAACTCCCTGTTCCCATCGGCCGCTGTCAGTATTGCCGCTTCCGTCCTTAGTACCTTGGTGTCAGACTTACTATTGTACCGTCGGTCTCAAATAGACAACATTTAGTAACCCAAAAAGAAACAAAAATGAAACCAAAACAACAGTCATCACAAGAAAAGTTCGAGGCAGCCCGATTAAATGAGACAGCCCATGTTCATGGACATTGCAGATGTGAAAATAAAACCTGTCACGGGGTCTCCTAGGTGGAGGCACTGCTGTTGATGTCATTTGTACCATGCTAGGCTTTGGAGAGCCAAAAGAAATTTCCCTCGTAGCATTCCTATCGAGGAGCGCAATGAAGGCGTAATTCTGTTGCTTAAAAAGGCAAATCATCAGACCGACTCTAAAGGAGGGGCTTGTCATGGTTACTTTGCAGTTCTGAAGCCTTTTGTTTGTTTGTTTTTGATTTAGTGAAGGCTTGTTAAAATAGTCCAGGGTTTAGATAGATAAAATGATCATTGTGCTATAGACCACTTGAAAAACTGAAGGTTTCGCTTTGCAGACCTCACCAAAACAACCAAAACAAACAAACCAAATAATTGTTGATTTCTTTCCAGTTCATTCTTGCCATATTTCAATTTATGTGGCAGATTTCGGCTCCAGCTGGAGCAGCCGTGATGATCTGTTTGGAACTCTACTGATTGATTTTTTTTTTGTAAACATTAGAGCAAATTACAAAATTGATACTCTAAAATATTTTCTTGAATCTCTCTCCATGGATGTATCTTCCATCCAAAAAAACAACAACAAAAAATCACTATTAAACCCATAAAGACTTTTTATGGAACTGGCGCATTCTAATTGCCAGCTTAGTCCAAAAAAAAAACCCCAACCAACAAACAAAAAAACTTGACTGGTTTACGTTGGCTTTTATCTGAGGAAAAAATATGCTGGTTTGATGATCTTTTTTGATGTATTATTTTACTATTTCTAGCCAGCAAAAGGTGATTCTTACTTGCTTGAAATAAAGTCCCCCTTTCAGGTGTTCGGGGGGGTCAGAGTTTTCAGAATTTGTGGAAATTCTTAGTACAACGTAGCTACATTCTCTTCTTCTTTAGCTCCAGCTTTATCAAGATGTAACTGACGTGAACATTGTGTAAGTTTAAGGTGTACAATGTTGATACGCTTACAAGCTGCAGAATGATCGGCTGACACCTCCAACGTGTCACGTAATGACCTTTTCCTTCTCGCGGTGAGAACATTTAAAATCTACTCTGTTGGTAGCTCTCAAGTCTCTGATACAGTATCGTTCGCTATAATCACCATGCTGTCCATTTGATCTTCACTTCTTCACCTTGTAACTAGAAGTTTGTACACTTTGGCCAGTATCTCCGCATTTGCCCCAGGAACACCACTCCCCTCTCTGTTTCTGTGGGTTCAGCTGTTTTCGATTCCACGTATAAGGGCGATCATACGGTATTTGTCTCCCTCTGACTTATTTCACTTTGTGTAATGCCTCCGAGTCCTTTCATGCTATTGCAAAGGGCAGGACTTCCTTCTTTCCCACGGCTAACTATTCCACTGGATATATGCCAGCCCCATCTTCCGTATCCATACAGACTGACTTTCAGTAGGAGGTTAAGTGACTACATATATAAAAGTGGACTCTTTTGACTGCATTTAAAATAATCCAGAAATTTTCTACACGCTATACGTTGGGTCTAAAAAATAAAATTTTGAGCTGATGAATATTACAGTGAACCTGTACGTTTAAGAAATTGCTTGGGGGCGCCTGGGGGGCTCAGTCGGTTAGGCATCCAGCTGTCGATTTCAGCTCATGGTTGGTGAGAGGGAGCTCTGTGTTGGGCTCAGCACGGACAGCGTGGAGTCTGCTAGGGACTCTCTCTGTCTCTCTCTTTCTGTCTCTGTCTCTCTCTCTCTGCCCTTCCCCCTCCTCTCTAAAAAAATAAATAAACACTAAAAATTTTCTCACTAACACTGGCTCTTTAGGTATTATGCAAATAGTACTTTTGCCAGTATACTTATTCTTCCTGTTATGTCCTGGGGGGATACCAGGGTGAGCACAGACAGACAGAGGGGCCGCCCCCACGGAGCTTACTAACCAGATAACCCAGGGGCATGGATATTTATACTCAGGTTGAGGCCACAAGAGCAAGGACGTAATGTTAAGACCCGACATGAGGAGGAGGAGCAAGCGAAGCCCAGGGAATTCCAAGAGGCTTCCCCGGACAAGTGAATAACAGTGTCT
Organism: Paradoxurus hermaphroditus; assembly: GCA_004024585.1. Lineage (NCBI taxonomy): Eukaryota > Metazoa > Chordata > Mammalia > Carnivora > Viverridae > Paradoxurus > Paradoxurus hermaphroditus. The sequence goes on along the minus strand of PITB01021032.1, from coordinate 7,921 downwards.
TGCTAATTTATGCCACCTTTACAAATCCAGCCTGGAAAAAAAAAAAAAAAACTACACAGGCATGCCGACAATTAAATTATTCATAATTCTCAAACAGAGGCTCCGTGTCCTTTTGTTCATTAGCGTTTCTCATAAATGCCTGATAGTGCAGTGGGAACCGTCCAAGAGAAACTTCACTTGATTTGAGGAAATCCTGACTTCTCCGGGCGGTCAGTGTGCCTTAAAAATAGCTCTGTAATTGTTTTGTTATCAATGTCACTTAAAAAAAAAGAAAAGGGAGATAAAGAGAACAACTCCAGAAATAAAAAAGGAATTGTTTTGAAGGTAAAATATTGGTGCCCATGGATGTTTCTAGAAGCTCTATTTATAATTGCCCGAGCTCGGAAGCAACCAAGATGCCCTTCAATAAGTGAATGAATAAACAAAGTCTGGTACATCCAGGCAGTGAAAGATTATTCAGGCAATTAAAGAAATGAGCTATCAAGCCACAAAAAGACACAGAGGATCTTTAAATGCCTACTGCTAAGTGAAAAGCTTACATGCTATCTGATTCCAACTATATGACATTCTGGACAAAGCAAAACTAGGCAGACAGTAGAAAGATCAGTGGTTGCCAGAAGTTAAGAGGGAGGAAAGGGTAGAGAGGGAATCACAGAGGATTCTTGGGGCAATGAAACTCTTCCCTATGATATTGTCATGGTGGATGCCTGACAGTTTCCATTGGCAAAACCCAGAACCACAAAAATAACAACGTGTCAATGTTGGCTTTTCAATTGTAACAAATGTGTCGCTCGAATGCAGCCTGTTAATAATTGCAGAAACTGGGGGTGGGGGTGAGGAAGTCCGTGTGATGTATGGGATCTCTGTACTTTATGCCCAGTTTCTCTGTAACCCTGAAACTCTTGAAAAAAAAAGTCTCTCAAATAAAAAATAAATCAGTTCAGTACACCAAGATCAGGAAGTAACACGTCATCGACTGTGTTGTTGGAGCTGTTAGCTCTTGCAAAGGAAAAAAATTATCTACGGGTTTTATTTTTATTTATTTTTAATTTTTTTTAATGTTTATTTGTTTTTGAGAGAGAGAGAGAGAGCGCGCAAGCAGAGAGGAACAGAGAGAGAGGGAGACACAGAATCTGAAGCAGGCTCCAGGCTCTGAGCCGTGAGCACAGAGCCCAACTTGGGGCTTGAACCCACGGACCGTGAGATCATGACCTGAGCTGAAGTCAGACACTTAACTGACTGAGCCACTCAGGCGTCCCTACAAGTTTTATTTTAAACTTAAAAGAATGTGCATTGGGTTTTTTCCTGCCTTTTAAAACTTTTTTTTTTTAAGTTTATTTTGAGAGAGAGAGAGCACCCATGAGTGAGTGGGGAAGGGGCAGAGAGAGAGGGAGAGAGAGCATTCCAAGCAGGCTCTGCACTGTCAGCACAGAGTCCTATGTGGGGCTCAAACTCACGAACCAGGAGATCATGATCTGAGCCCAAATCAAAAGCTGGACAGTCTCCTGACTGAGCCACCCAGGTGCTCCCAAAGCAAGGATCATCCTGAGCAAACGGTCTAGAACAATTAAGCACACAGACTCACAGACTCTGCAGCGGTGAGTTCAAATCTTACCTCTTCCCGTTACTGTCTATGGGCTCGGGCAAGCCCTTTACCCTCTCTCTCGAGTAAGGGGGCAGCAACAGCGTCGGCCTCTTCGGATGATCGGGGGTGACATGAACTGTGCAAGTGCTTGGAGTAGAGTGTGCACCCAGAGGAGACACCGGAAGTGGTGGCCCTTTATTCTCGTTCTCCACGACCTGGGTATCCATACTCAGGAGCCTGGGAACTCAGCATAGATGACGTCTGTTTCAAATGAATCTTCCCAAATGTTTACCTGTGAGTGCAAAGAAGGGGAAAAGACTAGCCCAATTGATATTGACAACAAAATGAGATACACCGGAATTAAACCGTTAACAGCCCTGCCTGAAGATGTAGCCTGTTACGCTGGCCTCTTAGACTATCTTGAACGGCCAACACATCCCGGAGCAATAAAATCGTTTGCATTTGTGTAATGTTTTGGAGAGAGATGGGCAATTTTGCTCTGAATTAGGGGTTTCAGTGGTCCTGCCCCAAATCCCTGGAACACTGGGGTTTCTGCTCACAGACTTGGGGTCATGGTCCTATAACCACCAGCGGTGTGGGATTCGTCACTAGCTCAGACCGTGACTAACTGACGCGCGGGAAGGAGGGACGGAGTCTAGTGTTGAAGACGGTTTTACCTTTTAGTACCAAATGTTATTGGTTTGAGCCGTTACGATATTGCTATGGGGTTTGATGTGTCAGTAAGCTACTTATGTACTCATGCCAATTTTAAGCAATTGACGCTAGATTGACTCATTTTATGTTCCAACAGCTCTACCAAGTTGGTGCCATTATTATTTTTTTTTCACTGCCTCGTTTTTGGTTTCGAGATCTCATGAGAGTCCACCTTGCTCGAGAGACCCAGACCCAGGTTCCAGAGCAGGCTCCAGGCTCTGAGCTGTCAGCACAGAGCCCGACAACGGGGCTCGAACCCACAACCGTGAGATCATGACCTGAGCTGAAGTCGGATGCTCAACCGACTGAGCCACCTAGGCGCCCCCCAAAATTCTTTTTAATGGCCAGCATGGCCCTAGATGGTCTGGCCCAAGGTGATCTTTCTGACTTCTATTGATACTCTTCTTTTTCCCAAAAACTTTTTTTTTTAGTAGTGGTAAAATACACATAATATAAAATTCATCATTTCGGCCATTTTTAAGCGTATAGTTCAGTAGCATTAAGTGTGGTATTATTCACCCAGAATCAAAGTGACTTCTCATGGCTGCTGGGGCGAGAGTGTTGGCTGGAGCCCGGACAGTCTGACCCTTGGACCTCATGCTCGGACACCCACCCTCCTCCCCTCACCCCCACCCTGCGGAAAAGTGCCCAGTGTGACCGATCGGCAGTATTGTACGTGTTCAGTTTAGTCATTTCAGATTTTAGTGTTTTAAGTTTATTTATTTCGAGGCGTGGAGGGTGGAGAGAGAGAATCGCAAGCAGGCGCTGCACCGTCAGCGTGGAGCCTGACCCGGGGCTCGATCTCACAAACCGTGAGATCATAACCCAAGCCGAAATCAAGAGCCAGACGCCTGACGGGCAGAGCCACCCAGGCGCCCCGTCATTTCGATTTGTTTTCAAAAGCACAGAATGATCTGTGTGTTGCTTGCTTACATTAGTGTTTGCCCAAGATAAATTTGTAACGCAGAAATAGCTCAAAACATTGAAGATTAAACTGAACTCATTTCTTTTTTAAGCTGAAATAATTTACGGCTACTCCAAAATAGAGCCAAATAGCGGGTTTTCTTTGAAATATCTATTCATGGTGACGTTTACATCTTGAATAGCTCCCGGCTGTCAGGAGAGCTCACTACCATGTGTAATTAACGAAAGAAAACACTCGTACTAGGATGATAGGTAACGAAACATTTAATTATCTCACATTTTTTGGCAACAGCATAGGGAAGGCAGCCGTGTACCAGAATTTGTTTTTTTTAAACTTTATTGGACCTGATCCTGGCGGCTCAAGAGCTCCTAATGGAATGGTTAGAAGAGAAAAGCTTACATATGTAAAGTTTCGTGTGAGCATGTGCTCTTTGTAAATAACATTTCCGGTGGCTCCGTAAGAGTGAGATCGATATTCTTCTCTTGCTCACGGTTGTACGCCCCAGCACTCGGCACGGTGGCTGGCACGCAGTACCCTGGAATCCAGAAAAATAAACTGCGTATGTGAACTAAACTCGCTCTGCTCATGGGCTGGAAGGAATGACACGGCAGGATTACGGTGATGGTTGGAGAAGATTCCAAGGGCTCAGTTATTCATGCAGCAAGTATCTCTCGGAGGGCACCCAGGTGGTTGTGCCGTGTTAGGCTGGACCCATGTGCGGGGTGTGGTAGTCAGGTGCGGGGACACCGTGCTGAGCGAGAGAGGGAAGTAGTGTTGGCGCCACTGGTGAGAGTGCCAGGTGCACCTTTGGTAAGTGGATGAGCGCAAATGTAGCAGCGCTTGGCAGTAGGGTCAGGAATTTGGAAGGAAAGACCGTTGGAAATGAATCCTGGGCTGGCTGGCTTTCTTTCTTTCTTTTTCTTTTTCTTTATCTTTTTCTCTTTTCTTTCTTTCTTTCCTTCCTTCCTTCTTTCCTTCCTTTTTTCTTTCCTTTTTTCTTTCTTCTTTCTTTCCTTCTTTCTTTTCTTCTTTCTTTCTCCTTCCTTCCTTCTTTTCTTCTTTCTTCTTCTTTCTTCTTTTCTTTCTTTCCCTTCCTTCCTCCTTCCTTCGTTCCTCCCTTCCTTCCTCCCTTCCTCCCTTCCTTCTCCCTTCCTTCCTTCCTTCCTTTCTTCCTTCCTCCTTCCTTTCTTCTTTCCTTTATTTCTCTCTCTCTCTCTCTCTCTCTTTCTTTCTTTCTTCCTGTCTTCAGTAGGCTCCATGCCCAATGTGGGGCTTGAACCCACAACCCCGAGATTGAGAGTCACAGGCTTTACCGACTGATCCACCCAGGCACCCCCAAATCCTGTATTTCTATTTAATGTTGGGTGACATGTCAACAGAGACGTTTTTCCTTTTACTGAAAACAGCCAACTTGAGTGAAATGGCAGCATTTATGCTATTTTGTCATTAATTACTGCCAAGAAGGGAATGGCAATACTATAAAGCGAAGGTAGGATTTGCTTCCACAGTGGACATTTACTTACGTGATGTCTTTAGGTGTCTTTAAAATAATAACCTACTCGGGCACCTGGGGAGCTCAGTTGGTTGAGTGTCTGGCTTCGGCTCAGGTCATGATCACGCAGTTAATGAGTTCGAGCCCCATGTCGGGCTCTGTGCTGACGGCTCAGAGCCTGGAGCCTGCTTCGGATTCTGTGTCTCCCTCTCTCTCTGTCCCCCTCCCCCACCCGCACTCTGTCTCTCTCTCAAAAATAAATATTAAAAATTTGAAATGATAACTTGTTGGTTAGTATTAATACTATATTGATAATCAGAACAAATGCTCACTGAAGAAAGTTTTAAACACACAAAAACGTCTAAAACAGTGGGGGCAACCCTCATAGTGCCAAACCCCTGCGGTACCATGCATTTATATGTCTCCATGCCAAAAATGTACATAAATTTAAAATTAATCAAACTAGGAACAGCATTTATACTAAATATGACAGTTCCTATGACAGTCTCGAGATATGAAGGGCTTATGCAAAATCTAAGATAAATACAAAGTTCCTAGTAAATAAATGAATAAGGATTAAGAAGAGAAAGGTTACTAGGTTGTCTGGCTGGCTCAGTCAGTAAAGCACATGACGCTTGATCTTGGGGTTGTGAGTTCGAGCCCCACGTGGGGGGGTTTAGAGATTATTTAAAAATATATATAAATAAAAAATGTTTTAAAAGAGAGAAGATTACAAGAGGAAATTTCAAAGGCTAATAAACATTTCTGAAAAGGTTAATTTCCCAAATACAAAAGGAAATGCATAAATAAAGCAAGTTGCTTACCAAATAAGCAAAACTCTCTTCCTCTCCTTCTCCTTCTCCTTCTTCGTTGGTTGGTTTTTGTTTTACAAATGGTAATGTTGGGTTCTGGCCAGCCTCCAGTAAGAAAGTATTCTGTTGGTAGGTATGTTATTGGTTCACCTTTCCAGAAGAAATTTGGGACACGGGCCATCTTGGTTTTCAGCCAAGATGGCCTCCTCAGCACAGCTAGCCTCCATTCTGATTGGATGGGGCGTCTGTTGATAATTGTTAAATATTTTGACAGTCACCTCTGCTCATAGGTATGAATGGACTTTAAAGCGTTCCTATCTGAAGACCTAGTAGTTCCTCTCATGGGAATACAAATCTTTCTGAAATTTCTTTATAGCTTTGTACGGTCAAGATCTGGTAGGAAAGCTCCTTGAGAAGAGAGAATTTCTGTCTTCCCTTTGCTGCTATGTCCTTAGTTCCTAGAATAGTGTTTGACACATAGTAGGTGCTCAGTGAAATATTGTTGGATGAATGACTGGGTAAATGTGGTTTTGGCATAGAGTATGTTGCTTACTGTAAAATTTTGGGTTCTCTTAACCTTCATAAACATTTTATTTGAGGGGAACTATCTGCTATATTTCTGTGGTGGTTTGTGAAAAATATTTTTGGCTTCGGACAATAACAGTCCTGGAGTTTTTTAAAAAAGTTTTTGCCCCAAGTGTGAAGTCTTTAACAATCAATAATGAATCCATACTTGGGTATTAAGCGATGCCCATTTTCTGAGGAACATTTTATACTTTATATGGGAAGAAAATAGAAAGTCCATCAATCATGGGAAAAGTAATAGTTCAATACTTTACGTAGAAGGTTACCCTATTGACTTCATCTTTGTTTTCATAAATGTTTTATCTTCATTTTTGATCTCCAGTTGGCAGAGGCTCCCGTGGTCTTAAGTGTCTAATCTTACACCGAAGATTTTCACATCAATCCAACCGTAAACTAACAATCGGGTATTAATTATGGCATATTACAAAAGGACATATAAAAACATACATGTATAGAATGACGTATACAAAAATAGCAGTAGGGGCGCCTGGGGGCTCCATCGGTGAAGCGTCTGACTTCGGCTCAGGTCATGATCTCATGATTTGTGAGTTCAAGCCCCGCGTCGGGCTCTGCGCTGACAGCTCAGAGCCTGGAGCCTGCTTCCGATTCTGTGTCTCCCTTTCTTTCTGCCCTTCCCCTGCTCAGGCTCTGTCTCTCTACCTCCTTCAAAAATAAATAAACATTCAAAAACATTAAAAAGAAAAAAGAAACACAAGAGAGTTTAAGTAGCTTGGCGCCCGTGACGTAGCTGGCATGTCACAGAGCCAGAGTTCAGACCAAAAGCCATTGTGGCTCCAGTCCCCAGGTCCCCAGCCATGACGTTCTTTGTGTTTTCTATATGACTTCCTCTTTCCCATACGAACTTGGTTTTGCACGGGCCTGTTCTGTTCTTTGCATTTCCTTGTTTTTCTGTCCCCAGTCAATACCACACAGTTTCTTCATTAATTTTATAGTAGGTCAGTCGGTCGGGTTATTACCCCCACCCTGGTCTTCTTCAAGCACATTTTGGCTGTTGTTTGACCTTTGCAACTCCATTTAAATCTTTGAATTATGGGGGCACCTTGGTGGCTCAGTCGGTTAAGCCTCCAACTTTGGCTCAGGTCACGATCTCACAGTCTGTGAGTTCGAGCTCCGCGTTGGGCTCTGTGCTAATGGCTTGGAGCCTGGAGCCTGCTTCGGAGTCTGTGCCTCCCTCTCTCTCTGCTCCTTCCCTCCCCCCCGCTCAAAAAATAAATAAACGTTGAAAAAAAAAAATCCAGTCTTCGTATCTGATTAGTCCTTACTCTGAAACGTACTCTGTCATTTTATTTCTTCTTCTGAGAATGTCAAGGCCAAGACATCCACCGTGTTTGGACTGTGGGATGAAAATAAATGACATTTCAAACTATTACACAGCAAGTCACACAATCCGATATTCAATCATCGTCATATCTCTTATGTCATTTGATGTTTTAAAGAGCTTGTATCAAGTAGGGGGAGACTACTCTCCATTTTACAGATGAGGAGACTGAGGCTTAGGGGAGAAAGAATCGTGCCCTAAATAACATGACTTAGAACTACGAGACTCAGAATTTGAACCCAGCTGTCCAGGCTCCCGAGTCGAATGCTCTTATATTATTGGCCTAAGTAGAAGAAAATACCCATCAGTCAATCTTTTGACTTTTTTCGAATACAGATTTCTCTTCTTTAATGGCATAGTGGGTTTTATACATAAGAAAATTCTTTTCACAACCATAGATTATATCTCCAAACCTCATTTAATTATTTTATTTATTTATTAAAGATTATATAAATATATATAATTTAAG
>PITB01021031.1:0-29779 GCA_004024585.1 Paradoxurus hermaphroditus | reverse complement strand
CCAGCGGAGGCGGCCACGCCACGGGGGAGCCTGTTCGAGCGAAACTTTAGCATTTCTAACGGGCTGGCCAGAGGGAAAAGAAGGCGAGGGTACCGCTTCCCGGGGCCGTGTGCTTTGCTTGTCACCGCTGACTGAGCCTGCCTTCGTCCAACTGCACGCTGGGCCGGACCACTTCAGGACGAGGGTCCTGCTCAGATCATTTCTGCGGGTGCGGCCTCCGCTCGGTGGGTACTTCGCGTCGCTACGGGCGGACCGGAGACAGAGTCGCTACGCCCCTGTCCCACGTTCAGCCACAGGACGAAAGTCCAAATGCCCAGTTCTCACTTGTCAGGGTCTGTTTTATGTCGTCTTTGATGCTGAATTAAAACATACAGGCTCACTTGGCTCCTTCGAAAAGGAAGCTACGGTTCCTGACAACCAATGTTCTCTCAGGAGCCTAGTTACAGAAAAAAAAAAAAAAAAATTTTCCCATTGAGCATCAAGACGAGGGCCGGCAGGGCCCAGCATCGGGACGACAGCGCCCGCTCGCATGAGGTGTTCCGGGCTTTAAAAGTCACAGGACACAATATTCCAGTCGAGACATTTAATTTTCTACTCCTGCTTCTAAACATGGAAACAAGATCAAATCACGGGCTTAAAGCTGTGCTCGATGAGGCGGGTTCCAGGGACAAAACGCAAAAAAGCGATGCATTCACAAGAGGCGAATAAAAAAATGTAGGTTTAGGTTTTTCTGATGATTGCAATCTAGCACGAGTTTCGCACACCCCAGGGGCGCGTGACAAAGGGCGGGCTTCACGCGGTGGAGAGAGACCGGCGGAGGGGTGCGAGGCGGGACCGCACGGCCCACGTCCCTCCTGCGCCAGGGGAGGCCGGCGGGTCTCGCGGGGGTGAAACACCCCAGGAGGCGTCCACGGGGGGCTCGTGTGCAGAGTAAGATAGAGGCACTAAACGTGGCTCCGTTTCCAGTGGCTCCCTCGAGACTCCTGGGAGTATCTGAAGCCAGGGATTCAGGCCCGGGTTTTCAAGTCCCTTGTTTGCAAAGCGCCATAAAAAAGACAAAAGTAGGTGACTGTGGGAACCCACGCTGATTCTCACGAGCGCTCTGCCAGATGAGTCATGTGTGATATGTGGAAATAGGAAACAGGGGCCATCTGGAAAAGATCTCGGCGTTACGGGACACCACAGAAAACATGGAAAAGGAAAAGGGGGTGTGTGGGCCCACACGATCCGCCAGCCGGAAGAGAAGGGACACGCCACGGGACCCTGCGGCGAACACCGGCGGCCCGAAGTGACTAGAGTAGCCGCCTGGGGCGTTCGATCCCTCGCGTGACAGAAATAAAGGCCATTTCTCGGAGGTTCCCCGTGTAAGACACCTAGCACGTGAGCACTGGGTGCGGTATGGAAACCAATTTGACAATGAATTCTATTTTTTAACAGTAATAATAAAAAAATCCGCTGTCGAGAGCGAGGACAGCTGGCTGGGGCGGGGAGGAGCCTGGACAAAGCCCCGCAGTGGTGTCTGGAAGGCGCCGAGGGAGCCTCGGTTCCCCTCACAGTTTAAGGGATAAGGATTCTGGAAACGGTGATGAAATCACAACACTGGCTAGAAATTGGACGGTATTTCCAGACAGACCTCCCAAGTGAGCCCCACTCATTCTTCCTCCAGCAAAAGCGTCCAAAAGCTATAAACCTGCCTCCTAACAAGAGTTCTGAGGGGCTGAAAACAACCTAACGTCTCTTTAACCGAGGCCGTGGGGGAGCCTCTGGCCCGGGGAGCCACCGGCCAGCGTCTCTGACCTTGCAGACTTCGCGCGGGAACGGAGGGGTCTCCACCTCAGTCTCTACGTCCAGGAAGCCACATGTGGCCGACCCGGCCGGCAGAGCCTGTCCCCGTACCCACGCCAGCTTCGAACTCAACTGCTAGCGGGCACATACACGTAGACGACCCGTTCAGTTTCCTGAGTGCTTTCGGGTACACGGCCGGCCATGTGACCCCTGTAACAGCCCCGGGAAGCCACGGTCAAAGGCCACCTTCCTCTTCCCGAGGGTAACCTGGTCTAAGTGGCTGCATGAGACACACTCAGCTGGCGGATGGGGCAGTGCGCACCAGAGGGCAGGCTTTGATGCAACAAAACATTCTTCCCTAAAGGCCGTCTCCGACCTGAGAGATAGACGGGTCTGTGACCGAGTACGCGGGGAACTGTACTGAGATGCCCCCCGCTGAGCGCTCGGAAGTTTAGTAAAGATCCTGAGTCATTAAAGCTGGTGCCTGGAAGCAACAAACAAGCCTTTGGCCGTAACTCGGTGTTCCCCACACCGTTTGTCCCTGGAACGTTCCTCCCTGTTGCATCCCAAAGGAAAAATCTACTAACATCTCAAGATGCTCCGAGGATCGTGTTCCGGGAAGAGCCAAACTACACACTGCCTTTTGGAAATGCTCCAAACACGGATAAAAACAAAGATGCTCAATCGGTCTCGGTAACACCGGAAGTAATTTCAAACACGCTAAACCCATCTTAATTTGAGGAAATAAACCTCCTGGTATTTGCTAGTAAGTAGCACTTTCTTCTGCATTTTGACTTTACAGATTAGGTTTCGAATCTTACGAGTAGAAAAACGGAATTTCTTTTTAAATACCCTGGATTTTGAGATTCTCACTCATCTGAACGCAGTGGGATGCCTCTCACAGAGGTGGGCTGAGGTCAAGGGTGTGGCACGGGAACCCCCCCATGACAAAAAGCTACCCTGCCCCGAATGGGAAACCCCGGGTTCACTGGTGTCTTCCACTATAAATAAATACGAGAATAATAAGCATTAAGGACTGCAGCACTGTGCCTGCCCGACCCAAAGCCGACCTTCGACACACGGCAACGCTTTTTCTCGCTCTGACACTCCAAAGCCCGGAGTCGCCTCTCCTGCCGAGATCTGCTGCGCATGAGCAGACGCTACGATTGACCGTTACGAGGCAGACAGGCAGGTTCACGTGGCCGTCCGACGTGGGATATTTAGTGACTGTGTCCCGCGCCTACAGGACCCAGATGGCTGGCGAAGCCCCAAACCACCCGCTGTAATACGAGACTGTCCTGCACGAGGGGTGACAGGAACTCCTTCCCGGATTTCCAGAGCCCGACACAGCACCACTTCCGGAGTGGCCAGACTCCTCCGCCCTTTCAGGGCAGATAAGGCACCCGTTTTAGACCAACAGAAATTCCACTTTCAAAGGTCCCTTTCTGCCTCGTGGGCGATCCGGGGCTGTCCTGGCTGGTGACTAAGCACCGCGGTGCAGAACCCGCGTGCGGAGCGGGGCTCTGATTCAGGGACCGCAGGGCACGTGGCTTCTTCCCCACGCCGTTGGCCAGCAGCGAGGCGTCAGCGGGGTAAAGTGCACTGAGGACTGAGGAGACGCCCCCGCGGTTCCTGCGATGCAACAGAAACGCCCTGATTCGGTTTCACGAAGACTCTGCTTCCGACCTCGGCGGGGCAGGCCCCTTGCCAGAGTCACTTGATAAGGAACCGTCAGGCCTTTTCAGCAATACGTTTATCGACTGGCCACAAGAGGCATTTGCTCAGATGAGCCTGGTTGAATTCCGGGTGTCCCCGTGCCGGAGCGAGCCTGCTCCCTGTGCGAGCGAGCCAGGTGCGTCCGTGCGCACCGTACACGCCTGCGCCGCACTTCACCCGGGAGGTGGGCCCTCTCCCCACGGCGCCAGGCCGCATCGGGGCCCCGCGCCGCTCCCTCCCCGGGACGACTGGGGGCCCCGTTTGCTCCGCTCCTCCTCCATCCGGCCCTCGGCCCCTCGCTGTGCTCCCCGTCTTCACCGCGTGCCTCTCGCCTCCGCTGTGACCTGGAGCTCCCTGTCTCAAACGCTGCGGGGTCACGGGCGGGAACGTCCCCTTTACACAGACGGGGGCTCCCGGGGCCGAAACATCTGAGAGCCTTCCTCCCTAGACTCTCTGTTGGCAAAACGGAAATGGCCAGGTGCCAAGCAGACAGCCTCTGGCACGCGGTGCCTTTTTTAAAAAGCTCGCGGAGCGGAGGAAAACAGGTTCGCAGGCAAAGGGCAAGCTTACCTTTTGTGTGTTTCTGAGGAAGCGAGCATTCGAAACACTAATCGCTTTAAGGGGAGAGCGTTCCCACGGTGATGAGGCCTCGGGAAGAACACAAGGCCACTGGGGACCAACCCGAATTAATCGCCTCGGAGAAAACACCCGAAGATACGCGGGCCAGCCAGGGGAGCAGGGACGCGCGTGCCTCCGCGGGCGCCCGAGATCCCACGACGGCCTCGCGAGCTCGGAGCCAGACGCCCGGGGTTGGGCTGGCGGCTGAGTTCAGAACACGGCCGAAGGTCTACTTATTCACACGCACTTACGGCAACCGGAGAACAGAAGACGTCCTGCCCGGGGACGGCATCCCCCCGGCACACGGGGCGTCGCCAGGAAAGCTTTGGCGACTGACACCGGGACGTTCTGACGTCCGTCGGCGGGTTCTGAACAGTACGTGGGAGTTTTCCTCCGGGGGAAGCGGAAGAGACCTGTGTCCGAAACCAGGACTTCCTTCCTCGTCTCCGAGGCGGCCGACGCTCCGTGCCGCCTGGGTAACTCAGGCTCTCTCGGAGTTACGGGGCTCCTACTCGCCGGATTTGAAAAAACGGGCCGAAATTCGCCTGCCTGGTGGCCTCTGAGGACAGCAAAGTAGCTGGGAGGAGAACGAAGCCACCGGACCGGAGCTCCGGAGCAGCCCGGTGACCCGGCCCCCTGGACCTCAGGGCTGCGACTCCGCGCCCTCGGGTCGGTCTGCATTGGCACCCGGTCAGCACGCCCAGGCCTCGCTCTGAGAACGAGGGGGGGGGGAGGCGAGGGCGACAGAGAACGACCGGTTTCTGTCACTGAGGCGCCAGCCAAAAACTCCTCTGCTCTCTGACCTTGGGGAGAGAGAGGGGTGAGGGGGGATGGGACGAGGGGGGGGCATCTGAAACCCCAGCTCGGCCACACCCCAGGTACTTCCGGTCATTACACCGAGTAACATCAGTGTCGAGACAATTAGTGGAAGTTTGAAATGTCCTCTTCCCATGGGGGGCGGGGGAAGGACCTCTCCCTTGGTCATGCTGTGTGAACCGCGGGGCCTGAAATATTTATGATAGACAGAGCCTCGGTTTTTGATGGAAGGACGTGATACTAAACCTTTTAGCCCTTCCCCTCGATTTCCAGGGGCTTTCTGAATCCATTGGACAATTACAGTCTTTCAAAACACAAATGCAGAATGGTTGCACCTACAGCTTACAGGTATTTTATTTTAAATCATCTTTTTTTTTTTTTAGGAACAAGAGAAAAAAATCCCAGTGGACGGAGACAGGGTGCTGAGGGCGCAGGGCCAGCCAGGAAAGGCCGCGGAGGCCCCGGACCCCAGATGTCTGGTCCGCTGGCTGGGAAATCTTCTCCATGCTTACTCAGCAAGGGAGAGAGCAGGATTCTCCTCTTCCCACCCGCTCCCAAAGGGAGCGCTCTGGGGTTTTCTGATTTCAAGGCTCAGGTCGGTCTCGGCGAGAGGCCCGCCTGAGACCTCATGGCAAGAAACGGGCACAATCCAATCACATATCTTCTCCCGCAATGCCTCCTCCCTTGGCCTGACCAGTGCCCACGTGGAAAGCAGGCATGTTTCCTGGTCAAGATAAACACAGACCCGGCCTCACCTGAGTGTACCAGCCACCTCGCTGAAGGTTCCTTCAACGCTCAAAGGTTTCCTCACGGCTCGGTTTTGAAAAGAAATGTTGAAAGACCCTTTCCCTGCGGGGCTGGGTGCTGGATGCTGGCCGTGACTCCGATGCGGCCACCGCCTACTCTAAAGGTGTTTAACCAAATCTGAATGAACATGAACCAAGTCCCTGACTAGCTGCCCTCCAAGCATGGAGAACTCAGCCGAAAACACCTGGAGCGCTGTCTCTAGATAAATCTGCCTGGCTACATGTTATTAACGGGTGGGTTTTTGGGAAAAATGAAGAGGAGTCAGGCCGAAAAGTGTACGTACGGAAGAGGAAGTCTGAGAAAGCAGAGCCGTGGGGGGGCCACCCCCAGAGTCCGCAGCTGCTTGGGCGCGAGGGGAAATGGGGGTAGTCGGAGAATGGGTCCCGTTCTCTTTGAGACGGAGACTCGCTACCGCCGCCTCCCCTCCAACTCCCGATGCTTTAAGTTATAAGACAAACACCACAGTGTTGACCCAGGCCTTCGGCTGACACCGGAAAGTTCTACTTTTTATAGTTTTAGGAATGTCTTTGTGAGTTCAGTGTGCTTATGTGTAAAATTCAAGTTAGGAAAAAAAAAAAAGGGAAAGAGAGACAGAGATTCTTTGCGGTATGAACATACTTGCCCCCCTATAAAATAACGCTTGCGAATGCACACTGGAACTAGCTAGAAAAACTTCCCCAAAGAGATGAGCAGACCACGAAGGCAAACTAGAGTTGATACAGTTGATAAAGAGAGCTATAGATATTTTTTCACATACTGCATTTATTCAAAAAACTATCTGTTTGGGCACCTAGGGGGCTCAGTCAGTTAAGCAGTTCAGCGTCTGACTTCTGCTCACATCATGATCTCACAGTTAGTGAGTTCAAACCCCGCATTGGGCTCGGGGCTGACAGCTCGGAGCCTGGAGCCTGCTTCGGATTCTGTGTCTCCCTCTCTTTTGGCCCCACCCCGGCTCACGCTCTGTTTGTCTCTCTCTCTCTCTCTCTCAAAAAGAAACATTAAAAAAAAATATCCGTTAATACTGGTACCACCAACTATGAATGTGTTTAAAAAAATAATGATAATGTCAGGACTTCAGCAAGTAGCTGAAAAGAAACCAAACCATGTTCTGTATAGTAAAATCCCCTGAATTGCAAGAGAGTGAGCCTGTGACCTGGGAAGCCTCCAGCAGGCCACGAGCAAGATAATGGACCTCCGGGCCTGGCTGACACCCTCAGCTCCCGGGAGCACACATCGGTCTGTGGGGCTCCCTCGGGCCCCCACTCGTCACAGGGCCACCGGCTTACTGGCCACGTCTTCTCGCTGCCACGCCCGGCGTCCAGCACCACCACGGGCGGTTTCAGGGTGCTGGGCCGTCCCCGGGGAGACAGGTGGCCCCCTCTCCCCAAACAACTGAAAGGCACAGATTGACTGCCCTCCAGAGAAAATGATTCACCCAGATCTGGGATTCTTAAATGAAGGGAAGGAGCACTTGTCTAGAAAAACGTAACCCGATTTCCATTTGGGGAACAATGAATGGTTACCGTTTTTGTGAATAAATCTGGACCAGCGTGTTATTAATTAAAAACTGGTCAAAAATACCGATTTGAGTAAAGGCCCTTAGGTGCGAGAGAAGCTTTTCCTTTTTAGAGAAACGTGCTAAGTTTCATTCTCATCCACGGATTCCAAAGAACATTACTGACTCGACAGGTTTTCTGCCAATACGCGTGTCCCTTCTGAGTCAAAAGAGAGAAGAAACCTAAATCCATGTTTCTGCATTAACTGCCACTAATTATCACAGTCTTCGGGGAACCGCTGCTGAGATCCCCAGACGTAATGTTAAACCTGGTTTTGCTTCATTTGAATCACTCTGGGGAAATCACCGAAAGAGTAACAAGGCTTTAAGATGAACCCCGGCTGATTTGGCGAAGTTCAACATAGTTTTTAGCGATTTCCATATCGATGGCAATGCAAAACAAACCGTGACTATTTAAGCTTTGGCCACTTACCTTCTGTCCCTTCACTCCGTGGCAGTCACACTTCCCGCAGCCAGAGCCAGCACAACCGCCCTGGAAGGAAAAGAAAACGTCTTTAAATAGAAGAACTCTTGCAAATCGAGGTCGCTTTTTGAATTGAAACGATTTCAGCATCTTCACCCACGAACGGGAAACGTCCTAGCCCGTTATTAGGAGCACGACCGCAAAACGGGAGGTCGCTCTCGTGGGGTGAGCAGGTATGCAGCCTCTGGCCCCTCTCTCCTGCCCTGAGAAATGACCCAGCAATCCCGGAGGAGAGCGGATCAGAGTGTTACCTGCTCCACAAACTGAAGGCTGCTATTCGTATTCTTTGGAATTGCCTCTCCAGGGATGATTTTAACAGGACGTCACCCATATGTGCAAGGCTACGATACTGATTTAGGAGTTTCAGACCAGAGACCAGAGAAACTGAGGCCCCAGGAGAGCAGAGTCCATGCTTTGTCCTTCAAATTCCCCAGGACACACAAGTATGCAAAAAATGTTTCTGCAAAGAGGAAATAAATGAAGGAGCTTATTTTAAGCCCAACCTTAAAGAACTGATTTTCAATTCAATTAAAGTTTGAATGAAAAGAACCCAAGCATGTAAGAAAAGTCAGAGAAGAAGAACATTCTCCAGAATCGATCACATATTAGGCCACAAAGCAAGTCTCAACAAATTCGAAATGACTGAAGTCATACCATGCATCTTTTTGGGCCACAATGCTATACAACTAGAAATCAACCGCAAGAGAAAATCTGGAAAGACCACAAATACACGGAGGTTAAATTCCACGCTAATAAACAATGAGCGGGTCAATCAAGAAATCAAAAAAGAAATCAAAAAGAACGTGGAAACAAATGAAAATGAAAGCATGATGGTCCAAAACCTTTGGGACACAGCAAAAGAGGTTCTGAGAGGGAAGTTTATAGCAACACAGGCCTACATCAAGAAGCAAGAAAAATCTCAAATAAAGAACCTACTGTTACACGTAAAGGAGCTAGAAAAAGAAGAACAAACAAAACCCAAACCCAGCAAAAGGAAGGAAATAATAAAGATTAGAGCAGAAACAAATAGAAACTAAAAAAAACAAGAGAACAGATCAAGGAAACCAGGAGCTGGTTCTTTGAAAAGATCAACAAAATTGATAAACCTGTAGCCAGACCCATCAAAAAGAAAGAGAGAAAATCCAAGTAAATAAAACAATTAATTAAAGAGGGGAAATAACAACCAATATTACAGAAATACAAACACTGGTAACAGAATATTATGAGAACCTGTATATCAACAAATTGGACAGCTTAGAAGAAATGGATGAATTCCTAGAAATATAATCTACCAAAACTGAAGCAGGAAGAAATAGAGAATTTGAACAGACCAATTGCCAGCAATGAAAATGAATCAGTGATCAAAAAATGCCCAACAAACGAAAGTCCAGGACCAGATGGTTTCACAGGTGAATTCTACCAATATTTCAAGAAGAGTTAATACCTATTCTTGAACTACTCCAAAAAATGGAAGAGGAAGGAAAACTTCCAAATTTATTCTTGAGGCCATTATCATTATGACACCAAAACCAGATAAAGACACCTCAAAAAAGCGGGGGGGGGGGGGACTAGGACCAATATTTCCCTAATGAACATAGATGCAAAAATCCTCAACAAAATATTAGCAAATTGAATCCAACGATATCTTTAAAAAATCACTCACCACGATCAAGTGGGATTTAGTCTCAGGACGCAAGGGTGGTTCAATACTCACAAATCAATCAACATGATCCATCATATCAACAAGAGAAAGGATGAAAACCATACGTTCATTTCAACATATGTAGAAAAAGCATATGGCAAAGTACAACATCCATTCATGATAAAAACCCTCTGATACCTCAATATAATGAAGGCTGATGATGAAGCAGCAGAAAGAGAAATTAAGAAAACAATCTCATTTACAATTGTACCAAAAAAATAAAATACCTCTGAATAAACTTAACCAAAGAGATGAAAGACCTACACTCTGAAAGCTGCAAAACATGGATGAAAGAAATTCAAAACGACACAAAGAAATGGAAAGACATTCCATGCTCATGGATTAGAAGAACAAATGTTATTAAAACGTCTATACTACACAAAGCAATCTACACATTTAATGTAATCCCTATCAAAATACCAACAGCATTTTTCACAGAATTAGACCAAACGATCCTAAAATTTGTATGGAACCACAAAAGAGCCCCAAATAACCTAAGCAATCTTGAAAAAGAAAAACAAAACTAGAGGTATCACAATTCCAGACTTCAAGTTATATTACAAAGTGGTAATAATCAAAACGGTGCGGTACTAGCATAGAAATAGAATAGAATAGAATAGAATAGAAAAGAAAGCCTACAAATAAACCCACAATTATATGGTCAATCTATCACAGAGGAGGAATGAATACACAATGGGAAAAAAACAGTCTCTTCAACAAATGGTGTTGGGAAAACTGGACGCCCACATGCAAAAGAATGAAACTGGACCACTTTTTTTCCCCCATACACAAAAATAAACTCGAAATGCATTAAAGACCTAAATGTGAGACCTGAAGCCATAGAAATCCTTGCAGAGACAACAGGCAGTAATCTCTCTGACATCAGCCATAGCAACATCTTTCTGGATACGTCTCCTGAGGCAAGGGAAATAACACCAAAAATAAGCTCTTGGAACTGCATCAAAATAAAGTTTCTGCACAGCAAAGGAAACAATCGACAAAACTAAAAGGCCATCAACTGAATGGAAGAACATATTTATAAATAACATCCCGATAAAAGGTTAGTATCTAAAATACATAAAGAACTGACACAATTCAGCATCAAAAAAACAACCCAATTAAAAGATGGGCAGAAGACATGAACTGACATTTCTCCAAAGAAGACATCCAAGGGGCACCAGACACATGAAGAGATGCTCAAATTCATTCATCATCAGGGAAATACAACCTACGGTGAGATATCGCCTCACACCCGTCAGAACAGCTAAAATCAAAGCACAAGAAACGACCAGTGCTGGCGAGGATGTGGGGAAAGGGGAACCCTCCGGCACCCTTGTGGGAACAGACACTGGTGCAGCCACTGCGGAAATCAGAACGAAGGCTCCTCAAAAAGTTAAAAAGAGAAATCCAACAATCACACTTCTGGGTATTTACCCAAAAAATACAAGAACGCTAATTCGAAAGGATACACGCACCCCTACGTTTATTGCAGCATTATTCACAATAGCCAAGATACGGGAGCAGCCCAAGTGTCCGTCCAGAGACGTATGGATAAAGAGGGGTTGGTGGATATACCATGCAGTATCATTCAGCCATAAAAAAAGAAGAATCTTGCCATTCGCAAAGACTCAGGTGGAACCGGAGAGTATAATGCCGAGTGAAATAAGTCCGAGAAAGACAAATACCACGTGATCTCATTTGTATATGGAATTTAAGGGGAAAAAAAACGAGCAAAGGGAAAAAAAGAAAGAGAGACAAAGCAAGGAACAGACGCTTAACTAGAGAGAACAAACTGACGGTTCTCACAGGGGAGCCGGGGGGGATGGGGATTAAGAAATACACTTGTGGTGATGAAAAAAAAATAATAAAATAAAATAGCATCCTATAAAAAAAGAAAGCTGGAGAGGAAGAGAACGAACATGTTCCAAAGCCCACCTGGTGCTGCCAACAGTTCGCTCTCGTGTTATTTAACCAGCTGGCAGTCATTCTGAGGTGAGGGCTACCGTCCCCATTTTCCCGATGCAAGAGCTGACTTTAGAGCTTGACTAGAACATGCTGAGACGAGGCTGAAACTAGAACCCACCACCAACTTCCATTCCGTGAACCGCCGGCGCATTAAGAGACAAAAGGACGAAGGTGCCTGCGTACATTTGCAAGTTCCTTAGACAAGCCCAAATTTTAACCCAAGCCAGACGCAGGTGTTGGAGACAGAACGGAAGGGAGTGTGGCAAGAAAGACTTCGGGTACTACGCCTTATGAGAGGCTGAGTATTCAGTCTGAGATACACTGTGCCCTTCAATTCTGCTTCGAGCGATCGCGGTCGTGTCTCAGAAATAAGACAACGCTATTCATAGAACCGTGATCACGTGAAGTCTGTTTCTTTGACAAGATCCTCAAGCCTGAGCCCTGTTGCCGTGGAGACGTGCCGCATAAAACAACGCCATCTGGGGATATTTATTTCATAAAGCGAAATCTGAACAAGTGCCTCCAAGACGGGAAGCTGTTATTAATTTTGTATTTTGGAAGTGGGGGCGATGGACCACCGTCCCAACAGACCCCATGGATGAGGGGTCTTTTTCTGCCCCTGACTCGCACGTTCGGCAGTCACCAGCGTGCGACCTCGTACCTCCTAACACCCTGCGTCAAGCCGTGGGCACAGTCGTGCTTCACAATCTGGGTCTTGGTGACCACTCAGAGTGTGCCAAAGACGGGGCGCCAAAATCTTCAGCCCGTGCTCCAGAAAGTTCATCCAAAATGCCCAAATCCAAGTACTCAGAGCCCCGAGGGATGTTCCAACAACATCACCGTCTCCTGCCTCCCCCCCTCCCCCACATGAGGTGGCTGTGCCCACCCGGGCTCCCACGGTGGGGGCACGGGCCTCTACTGAGACAGCTGGCCCATGCCCCTCGCAGCCCTCTACTCATCTGCCTCCCCAGGACCTGAGAACGTTTGGGGGGCAGGTCCAGAGCCACGCCAAGCTTGACCCAGACCGTATCTCATCTGAGACCGCGTGGGTTGTAGGACTCACGCCAAGAAGTAAGGAACAGCACGGATTAAACGGCGACGCGACATCCGTCAGGAAGACGGAGCTTTGGACTCAAAGCATTAACAAATGGGCAGCTTGGAACTGAGGAAACAGAGCAGCGCCTAGCCGGTTACGGCAGGCTTGCTGCCGCTGCTGCTGGTGGTGATGGTGCTGGTGCTGGTGGTGGTGCTGGTGCTGGTGCTGCCGCTGCTGCTGGTGCTGGTGCTGGTGCTGGTGCTGGTGCTGGTGGTGCTGGTGCTGGTGGCCGTTTAACCAAGCTTAGATAGCAGGCGTAGAGAGCAAGCCCACGATACGGGGACGTCAGCTCCCAACAGGTTACTGCCTACCAGCGCCGTGGGCAGAGAGGCCAGAGAGGAAACCGGGTGCAGACAGCGGGCCCGCCCAGGGAGGAGGGGGCCCTCCCGGGTGCCAGGTGAGCCCCCCGACCAGGAAAGCCCGGCAGGCGGGGCGCCCCGGTGGCCGGCTCCCAGCCCAGCCCGACAAACTCCCGCTCCCGAGCCAGGCTCAGGAACGCGCCTCTGCTCTCTGAACTCTGCTGACCCCCATCCCACTCCTGCAGAGGCCAGAAGGGAAAATCGCCCAAGCCACTCGTTTCTCTGGTAGGAAAGAAAGGTCCACCTACCACCCAGGCTTCGCGGGCCGAAACCCGACCCCAGCCCGAGGCGGGAAAGCGGTTTTTCTACTCCCGGCTCGACGCGGTTTCTTCCCAACTTGAGATTAGGCGAAGGATCGCATGGCTGGAGCGAAAAGGGCTATTTGGTCTTTCTGGGTTTTCTCTTCTAAAACGTTGATAGGATCTCAGGAGCTTATCTCCATTCAATCCGAGGGAAGTTATAAACATGAATTTCCTGGAACGGTGCCCTTCAGCTCTCGGCAAATGCTTTGATTGCAAGGGACACCAGACAAGAGGTGGGGGGGGCACGACTGTGGCTGCGGGGGTCAACTTGCTCCTGGGGCCTCTGCTACAGAAACAGGCCAGCGTCGCGGGCAACACATGGCCAGTCCTATCCCGGGCAGTGACGCGGGTCAGGACGAACGGTCGGGGCGACCGGAGAGGAGAAATACGGGCCTCCAGCCTTTCTCACAGGCTCCCTCACAGGACTGAGGTTCTCGCCCTGCCTCCGCCACCCTACACTCTGTATCAAGCAGAATTAAAAAAAAAAAAAAAAAAAAAACAATCCCAGACAAAAGACATTCATGGCTCCTTTCTGCTTTATTCTTGTAGGAAACTTTATACCAGCACTGGCCCTAAAAGGCAATTCTGAAGATTTAATAATTCTAATAATACCTCGATTATGGTCAGCCTTCCAGGACAAAAGGCATTTTTAAGCCATGATTTTTGTTTCACATTCTGGGTGGCCTAGCAATTTACGTAAATGGCCCTATTTAAAAAAAAACAACAACAACAACTATTTTTTAGACTAACGAAAATTAAAAAAAAAGTTTACTTTGCTAAATAAAATCTCTTTTGCCTTCTTAAAAAGTGTTTATTTACTTAAGTAATCTCCACACCTAGCGTGGGGCTCGAACTCACGACCCCAAGATCAAGAGGCTCGTGGCTCCTCTGACTGAGACGCCCCGAGAATCTGTTCTGAAGCATCACTATTCTGGTCGTTGGCACGGTGTCACACAATGGCCCGTGCTGGGTGTCCCCCAGGCACACAAGGTATTCTAGCTGTGATTTAAGGGTGCGATGCTAAGAAGAAAGAATACCCATGATGCTCTAAGGACCCCTTTGCAACCAAGTGTAACGCGTGATTTCGAAATCGCTAAGTAAAGTAAGAGCCTTAAGTAATGGCCATCTCTACTCTCCGCCGTGAGTCACTAAGTTTAAAAGGGCCAACGAACTATGTAAGTTAGTCCTATCTAAAATTTCACCGTGAGCCACCTCACCTGTTACAGACAGTGTCTCAAATGTCACGGTTTCCTGAGGAATCAGGTTTTGCATCTGGACCTCGCAGCCACATCAAGTCATGCGCAGGGTCTCCCCGACGCCAACGGCTGCCTGCCGGCCGCAGGTCCGAGGGGGTGGATTTCCCCAGGGCCGCTCTCTTCTCCCCGCGTCTGGAACACATCGGGCCCGTCCGCTAGCTCCCAGCCATCTGTTCCAGATTCTAGAGTGGGAAGACTCTGTGCCCTCTGTGAAGCACTCCTCCTCCTTTTTCCTGCCTTTCCCCTCGCTGGGGTGCAGGCACCCAGTGAGTCAGCTCCGAGCCGGGAGGAGGGCCTGCGCTTTCCTGCCGAGCGGCGCCGAAACCAGGGGGGCGCGGCCGAGGCAGAGGGCACAGAGACGCTCTCCACCTGAAGGTGCGGAATGTGGCCGAAGACCCCGATCTTTGGGTCTTCCTGGTCTTTGGGGGGTTGTGGGCCTTGGTCTCTCCAGCAGAAGTGGGATCTCGCTGGCCAAGCCCGGTGGGGTCACCCAGACACGGGGAAAAGAGAACCCCCGACGGCTCTCGGGGGGAGACATCGCATCTATACCCCTAACGGTGCAGAACGACTTCATGAAAACCGCGTCCCTCTGGACGATCCCCCGGCCTCTTCCCGGCACGACCCGCAGCCCATAACCCACCGCAGGAGTGTCAGGAGTTACCTCCAGGGGAAGCCGAGCTGAATTCACTGCATTTCAAACAGAAAAGACATATCCGTTCTAGATGGAGTCTGGCAGACACACGTGTCCACATACCACCTCAGTGGCCACTTTAAGCGCCAATTAATGATAAAATTTGAAAGGTTCACAAAAGGTACGACAAAGGAGCCCTTAGAACAAGTATCTCTTAGTCTGTTCCGGTCCCTTTCTTTTTTTAAATTTTTTTAATGTTTTATTTTTGAGAGAGAGACAGAGCGTGAGCACGGGAGGGGCAGAGAGAGAGGGAGACACAGAATCCGAAGCAGGCTCCAGGCTCTGAGCCGTCAGCACAGAGCCCGACGCGGGGCTTGAACTCATGAACTGCGAGATCGTGACCTGAGCTGAAGTTGGACGCTCAACCGACTGAGCCCCCCGGGCGCCTCTGTTCCAGTCTATTTACACGTTTCGGGACCTGACAAAATAATTAGTATCATACACGTTTTCTTTCATGCCCCAATTTAAGACTTCCAGAGAGTCAAACCATCAGCATGAATGCTATGAAGTATGTTAAGTTCTAAAAATTCCCAAAGATTTCAGATTTGCAGTCCCAGTGCCAAAGAAGGAAGGAGAGTCACAGAGGTCAGTGACTTGAGCTCGAAATGAACCCTATTTCCGGCCCTTCTCTGATCTTCGGACCTACAGGGAGTCTTCTCAACATTAAAGTCAGTTCCGTGTGGGAATGCCGGCGGGGGGCTCGCGGGTTCTGTGGGGAGCGCGCCTTCCTGCTTACCCGGAGGAGGCCAAGTGCCGGGCTGCCCTGCGAGTGTGCGCAGGCACGCGTGTGTGCGTGGGGGGAGGGGGTGAGGGACAGACAGACGGACAGAGCGCGAGCCCACACACGCGCTCCGTCCCGCGGATCTGCTAGCGAGCTGGGACATAACCTCGGGGAGGAAGGCGTATTTGGAACGGGTCTGACCGTGAAGTCCTCAAGTTTCCCACTTTGCTCCCGCTTCTGAAGGAAGGTAGACCTTTGGCTTCCACGAGTTTTATGTGTTTCCCGTCCCGCCAAATAGGGACATGTGGAAATGCGCCAAGTCCAAACAGCTTATCTTTCACATTCCTTTGTACATTCCCTGTGCTGTGCAAAATGTCAGAATAGTTTTGTGGTGATACTACCACCCCCATTTTCTTCCTGGTTCTACCACTCCTTCAGGGAAGCTTTGGAATATTCATCCAACTAAAGAAATACATGGAGACGAAGGCGTGTGTTTTAGAGCTACCAGGGTAGAAATTCCAAGCGCGCAGTGGGGCTCTCCTGCACGCCCCCTCCACGGGACCGTCAAGGGGGACGGACGAGGCACAACCGTCAGGCAGCGTCGGGGGGCCTGAGCACCCACACGCGGGCTTCGCTAGACGATTCCACGCCTGGCGTGTGCCCCACAGGTGCGTGTGTTCACGCGCATCGCGGGGACATCGAGAGACACGCTCACGAGCGGTCACTGCGGACACCATCCTCATGAAACCACAGGTGCCCTTATCACAAGCCACCTGACTTTGATCGTCCGGATGCCACTATTTTTCATTCTATGTCATTACCAGGGAAGCGTTGATGTGGTCCATCAGGGAGGACCACCGAAGGAAAAGCATCAAGAGCCCACATCCTTTGGATATTAAACCATCATAAAGAGGGGCGCCTGGGTGGCTCAGTGGGTTAAGCGTCCAACTTCGGCTCAGGTCATGAGCTCACGGTTGGTGAGTTCAAGAACGCCCCACATCGGGCTCTGTGCTGACAGCTCAGACCCTGGAGCCTGCTTTGGATCCTGTGTCTGCCTCTCTCTCTGGCCCTCGCTGACTTGAGCTCTGCCTCTCTCTGTCTCTCAAAAATAAATAAATGTTTAAAATGTTAAAAAAAAATCATGAAGAGATACAGAGGATATATGGAGGAATTTTAATGAATATTAAAATTTCCTAATTTCCATCCTGTTTGAGATTTTAACCAGACAAGCTGTTTCTGGTAATTCTTGTCTTAAATGTTTGCTTACCGCCGCGTGGTTCTGCACAACGGCCCTCCACACCTGCACGTACCCCCCGCCCAGACGGGACCGCCCTGAAAGAGAATCTTAACACTCAGAAGAACACACACCGGTCCCGTTGCACGGACCCCAAGGACAGGTGAGACCACCCAGGGTGAAAAAGTCCGGAGGGTGGAGGGTCGGCTAACGGGGTAGGAGGGGGGCTCCTGGGTGCTGGACATGGTCTCTGCTTGGTGAGCGGGGCGGCTACACGGGTGGGTGGTTCCATCTGCAAAACCTCACTGAGCCGGGAACTCACAGTTTTTGTACTTTGTTGTATTTCAGTCAAATCAAATAAAGCATCCTCAAGCATGGTCCTCGCGGCACTACACACGCCGGCCCGAGCCGCAGGGAGAGGCACGGACAGACACACGACCACACGTACACACAGGGTGAGCCCTCTGCGCGCTGAGCTGAGCGCGGGCAGCCACAACACCGGGGACCCTCACACACACACACACACACACACACACACACACACACACACAGAGGACACCGAGCGGAGCCAGGCACAGCAGAGCGGCCCCGGCGACTCCGCCGATAGAAAGCTGGAAACTGAACAGAATGAAGTTGAATACTGGCTACCCTCGGGGCTGTCAGTGAGGGAGGGGGGGGAGGGGGGTGGTTTCTAGGCTTCTGTTTGGTGGGTGTGTTCTGTTTGTGCAAGATGCATTCAACCGCGTCCATATCATTTCACTCCTTTCTTCAATAAAACTTACCCCCCCAGAGAGCGTGCATTGGATTTAAACTTTTTAGCAAACTAGAGAGCGAAACAGAGGCCAGATGTTACAGTGCAAATAGAACGTCCTAAGAGGCAGGCAGCATTTCTGAACTTCCCAAACCATGTCTGGCCGGACGGATGTAAGGACGATTAATCTCACCATCCATGTTCTCTTATCTGCGTTTGTTTTATTCGATCAGCCTCGTCCTGTTTTGATAAGTGTCAGATGCGATTCGAAGGACGTGAAAAACATCCTTCCTCGTTAACTCAAGGAAAAGGAGAATTTCGTTTCACTAAAATAACATTTCTGTTTCCTTCAATCATGGAAAACATGGAAACCAAATATCCCTTCCTACTTTCTGGACTTACAAAACATTTCTGTTCCCATCTGAAAACAACTGCAAGTGCTGATACATTCTTGGCAAGAAAACAAATTAGCATGAAACCTTTGAGAAACAAACTGAACTTGGGACATGAGCAGTCTGAGTAAGCGCGGTGCGTGGGAGGCCGGGGGCCCGCGGGGTCTGCGGGGCTCCCAGCGAAACCGCACACGGAGGAAGCGGGGCGGGGGGGGGGGTGTCCGCCTGCTCGCCTGGCCATCGGCCTAGCATCTCGGGTCTGTGCCCGCGTCACCCACCCTACGATCTACGTGCACTCATGCTCACGTCTTTTCTGCCCCTTCTCCCACTCGGCGGGGGTGGACGTTCAAGGTCCCCTGCCCCCCCTCCCCCCGCCCGGGGAAAAGACTGGGCCGGAGGGAACGGCCGGGGCGCGCTTCACCTCCAGGCCGCGTCCTGTCCAGCTGCGAGCAGATGTGACTATAATTAGCTGCCCCGTGACAGTGGCTCAGATGTCTCTGTGTGAAATGAGTTGGTGGGCCGGCGTGTCCGCTGGGACGCACGGGTGGGGCGAGGCCGGAGGCCAGAGCCGGGAGGCCGGGGGCTCTCCCGGAGCTGCTGACTCACCAGTTCCGGGGAGGCGGTGTGGGCGAGCCTCCAGCCCAGGGGTCCTCCCCTCCCCAGGCCGCTCCCCGAATGTCCCTCCAGAGCCAGAGGCGAAGCTGTGGACTCAGGGGCTCCCTGGCCCCCGGGGAAACACACTTCCTGCTTCGGGGGGAGGGCGGGAACGCTCCGCCAGTAACATTCTTGCTCTTGGCTACCGTCCCCCACGCTCCCCGAGCCCCTCCCGCCGCCTCTACTTCCCGCCCCGCACCCGAGTCCTCTTCCCCGCCCCCGCCTGCTCGGAGACCCCTTCCCCAGCCACTCCTTGAAGCGCGGCACAGCCAGGCGAGGGAGGGAAAAAAAAAAGCGGGACTATTTTCTCCAACTTCGGGAAAATGTGCAAGCCTCTTCTGGCTGCTGTTGTTTTCCATCCTCCCTCTCGCCGCGGCTCCGAAACCCACGCCAGACTCGACCGCGTCCACGCCCCAGTCCGGCCTCTCGCACCTCCGCGGCCCCAGACCGCGCCCCCGGGGCGAGCGCACGGGACGCAGGGGCCCCTCGTGGGCCCTCGGCGCCCAGCGTGACTGTCTGTCACCTGCCGGGTGATCGGAGCGGAGCACGCGCCGCACCTGACACTGGCCGGTGCGTGCAGCACGGAGCTCTTAGTGGGCGGGGTGAGGAAGCGGAAACGGCAAGGGAGCGCCTCCTACCGGCGAGGGGAGCGGGGTCCCCCAGACGCAGAGGCGGGGCCCGCGCCCCCTCCCAGGGCACCGGGAACTCCAGGGCAGGTCCCGTCCTGGTACAGAGCCACCGGCCTGGAGGGGGAGGGCGGGCCACGGGGAGGGGAGGATAGGGGACAAAGCAGAGCGAAAGGGCCCTCGGCCCCGGGGTGCGGGACGCGGTGCTGGGGCACAAGGTGGACAGGGCCGGTCTTCGAGACAGAGGACGTGCTGTCCTGGGAAGAGGAGAGAACGAGGCAGACGGGCGGGGAGGCCAGTCGGGGTGGGCGCAGGTGCCAGCTGGCAGGTGACGAGTGACCTCCGGTGACTCCACACATTCCGGAGACGGGTGGGGGTCGAATTCGGAGGTCTGGGCGTAAAGGGCGTGGCTGACTCCCCGCAGAGCCACGCCCACCGTTCCCGCTTCCGCTTCCGAGTTCCCTGTCTAGGAAGGCCTTCAGGGACCCTGATTCCAATCAACCTGTAATCGCCGTCTTTAAAGTGACGCGAACCGCCTGGTGGACCTCGACTCCGATGGCGGGACGTAACCGGCGCCTTCTTAGTTAACTCCTAGGCGCGAACAGAATAGAGCTTGAGCTACCGTGCACGCGGCCTCCGGGCTCACAGTTCACCCGGA
This sequence comes from Paradoxurus hermaphroditus, assembly GCA_004024585.1. Taxonomy (NCBI): domain Eukaryota; kingdom Metazoa; phylum Chordata; class Mammalia; order Carnivora; family Viverridae; genus Paradoxurus; species Paradoxurus hermaphroditus. The sequence continues at coordinate 9,591 of PITB01021031.1, read as the reverse complement.
AGCGGAAGTGCCGTGTGCTTCCTGCACGCCCGTCAGTGCGACCCGGGCCCTGGTGCGGAGAAGCAGGACGTGGCTGCACTGAGGATGCTCGAAGGGGTGGACAGGAAACGGACGTGCGGAGGGACGGAGGAGAGGGGACAGCGAGAGGAGGCAGGAGGGGCGGTGAAGAGGGAGCCCCAGGCCTCGTCCTGCCGGCTCTCGGCCTGGACAGCAGGAGCCCATCAAAGGTGGCCCTGTGGGCGCCTGGGCGGCTCGGTCAGTTAAACATCTGACGCTTATTTAGGCTCAGGGCACGATCTCGTGGGTTCGAGCCCCGCGTCGGGCTCTGCGATGACAGTGCAGAGCCTGCTTGGGATCCTCTCGCTCTCTCAACATAAATAAGGAAACTTTAAAAAATAAAAGTGGCCCCTTGGACATGACTGCCTGCCTCTTGTGCTCACCCCGAACTTGAATCCGATTCCCACTGTTTCTTGCCTCACATCGTTGGCAACATCGCATCAACACATGGCCTCCAGGACACTGTGGCAAGGGCGCCTCGCGCCCGCAGGAGGGTGGATGGGCGGCCGGCGGGAGGAGCCCCTGTCAGCCCGCCCCCACCCATCATCTTTGCAGCATTTGGGTAAAAACTCCTAACCACGTGTATATGTGACATCAAAAGAACACTCGTCAACTTCGGGTGCTTTTCCTTTTGTGGCCCAGAAAACGTGCTGCACTTTGCTACATTGAGTGAAAAATTCCAAACAAGCGGACCATTCAAACGCCCGGGTGCCTGTCTATGGGCACTATCGGGGGGACGGGCTGATGCTGGGCAGTTTTTCCATTAACACGGCTCCTTAAAGAGACCTCCCGGGGCTCCCGGTGTTCCAGGGGAGTGACAGATCGTACGAAGCACACAGGCACGGAGACCCGCGTTACCCTGTGTTGAAAGGTGGGGTCTGTGTTCTCTCCCATGGCGTCCACGATGTTACAGTTTGTAACACACTGAAAGTGGAAACACAGAAGCCCAAGCGACCAGAGAACCATTACAGGCATGACCCACACGCCACTGGAAATCAGAGCTTGACTAAACCAGCGGCCACGAGACCGCCACTTTTTCTCCCCTGCAACAACGAAACGTTTTAAATGCTTGCTAATTTCTCCCCAGGTAAGCGATGTCACCGACCTCCTCGGTCTGGAACGTGACGGAGTGGAGTGACGCTCTCTAACGCTCTGTTTCCATCCTGACGGGGCACAGCCTCCCTGTCGAGAGCGCGCAGTGGGCTCTCCTTGCCCACGGAATCTGGGCACGCGGAGGTCTGATGCCCTGGCCGTGCAGGCTTCGCCCCCTCCGCAAGCGTTCCATGAGCACATGCTACGTGCTGGGCTCCGTCCTCCTACTTCGGAGGACGAAAGGGGGGGCTCAGACGGGACTCGTGGTCTCCGGGAGTCACACACAGAGGTGACCCAACGCTCGGGCCTGAGCCCGCTCTCAACAGAGGAAAGGTCAGCGCCAAGGCTTCGGAGGCAGCCTTAAACAAGGTAAGGGCAAAAGGGTCGGAGGGGCCGTGTGAGTGCACGCTGGCTGGGGCTTGGGTGGCCCTTAAAGGGATTTCTGTGCCATTCGCCCACCCGCCGGGGGGGGGGGGCATTTAAAAGTTCTGAGCCCGGGGAGACAAATTCTTTCACTGCTGGCCGGCGAGGTCGGTGTGAGCACGAGGGCCCTGAGGGAAGCAGGCGACGGAGAGAGAGAGAGGGAGGGAAGGGAAGGAGGCAGCTCTGAGAAGAGGAGGCAGAGGTGGGGCGAGGCGGGGAGTGGGGTGGGGATGGGGGGGTGGGTCAGGACTGAGGGTCACAGGAGCTGCAGCTCCAGCAGGTGTGGGGCAGAGAAGGGACAGTCTCCAAAGAGCCTGACTGCAAGGCGGGGAGGAGGGGAGGAGGGGAGGGGAGAGCAGGGAAGGGAGGGGAAGGGAGGCAAGAGAGAACTGAATCTTGTTTCATGACAGGAGATGGCCACCGATTTTCATTTTCTCGGGTGGCAGTTCTGTCCGTTATACCGATCGCTTTTTTTTTTAAGTTTATGTATTTATTTTGAGAGACAGAAACAGAGATCACGAGTGGGGGAAGGGGCAGAGACAGAGGGAGAGAGAGAGAATCCCAAGCAGGTGTCCAACTGTCAGCGCAGGGCCGGACTCGGGGCTCAGACCCCGGACTGTGAGATCGTGACCCAAAACCGAGGGTCAGATGCTGAACCGGCCGAGCCGCCCGGGCGCCCCTCCATCGCGCTGACCGCGAGTGAAGGTTTTATTCTCTGCCAAGCCGTAGATCTCATGTCTTCTCATCAAACTGTATTTAATCCGTAGTCCTATTCGCCCATGCAAGACATCACATAAATCCTTAGCAGGAAGTACCACGGATCCAGCAGACCGGTCCTGAAATCCGTCCCGCTCGTCGCCCGCGAAATGTCTGAGACCACGGACACGAGCGCGAGCCTGTGTGGCGTCCGCACTCCGTCCTCGGGGACACGCGGGGCCGTGCGTGAGGCCCGCTCCTTCTGCAGGTGCATTCCAATCCAGAAGGAGAAGAACGCCTCGAACTACAGAAGTCAGGAGCATGGACGTTACTCCCTCTGCGGGAACGCCAGAAGGAGAAAGTACTCTGGACCGAGCTGATACACTCAGAGGGCAGAGGGAGGCGGCGGCTCAGCGGCCCCGCCCCGTCGGGGTGGCTTCCCGGAGGCGGCGGGCCAGCGGAACTCGGGGAAGATGGCACTTTTCAAAAGCAGATTTACACTCTTTATAAATGACAGGTTCTACGATGCCACAGTCCAGTGCTCCCAACCCAGAGGAAGCAGCCCCGCCGTGCCCCCCCCCCAAGGAGGCCACTACTGGATTTGTATCTCTGAAGCCAGGGTTGAAAACCCACGCGAAATGTAAACAGGAATGTCACGGGGCCCTCTGTGCGTGGCCGGCCACCGCGCAGTGGAGCAGGCGTGCTCTGCGTTCGACGGAAGGTCGGGGATCCGCGTGGAGGTTCGCGGCGTGACGTGCTTCCCGAGCAGGGCCTCCAATCAAAGCCTTCCACAAGTTCGTCGGGCTTTCAGGGATCGTGATGGACGGTAAACCCAAACTGCTACTTTGCAAACCGCAGCGGCCCTTCTGAAGGACCCGCCAAAACACACCAGCAGGGCACTTGTGGTTAAAGCAGGGAAAATGGGGCAAACCACGGCAGGAAGCGAAGCGCCCGGCGGTCAGGGCCGTGGTTTCTCGCCGACGAGCTCTGGTAGGGACGCCGTGGCCGAGAGGGGACGCCAGCGGTCTCTCCGAGGTCCCTGAGGTCGGCCGCGCGTGTTTGGTTAGCGCCGAGGCATTCATTTCCCAGCCACGCCTCCCACTCTCACCCCGAGCAGAGCCCTGTTCGCGCCCTGGAGAGGAGTCAACCCTCGGGTCTGCTCGCAGCTCCTGAAACCATGGGGCTGACCCACCGACACACGTCCGCAGCTCTCCACTCGTGGGTTGACTCCAGAAAAGCCGATCTTTCCCAAGAGAGTTAAGAAACATATGAAGCCGACTGAAGCCATTCGTAATTTATTCTAAAAGTGAAATAAATAACATATGGAAATGAGAACTCATTCTATTTCCCCCCGATCCTTCCATTTGAAGGATACACAAATACCCCTAGTTTCTCTTTCTCATTCACATTCATTAAATACTAATTTCCCCAGAACAGTCCCTGTGCGTACAATACGACAGAGTTTAAGGGAACAGAAATACGGTTTTTAATGGTACAGCGCCCACGGCGAGCAGGCTAACATCTAGAAAATTCTAGAAACCTTTTCGCCACCATGGGTGGACTTTAATTGAAAGAGAATCCACGTGGAGTCGGTATGGACTGGACCGTGAACACAGTTCAGAACAAATACGTTCTGGGGAGGCGTGTCGCATCAGAAACTAAGAGCACTTTTGTGCTATTAACGACTGAATTTCCACGTTCCGACGGACCTCTTCACGCACAAGGAGGCAGCGAATTCTTTCTTGGAAAAACTGGAGTGTCTCCGCGAGGAGCTGCCCATCGCAGAGTCCAAACGTCGACTTTAATTTCTAAAGAAAGGTTTATTTTTAGCGAAGCCCGTTATTATTTCTGCATTTGGGAGAACACGGCAGGGGTCGAAGGGTACACTAAAGTAACAAACGCAAAGGATCAAAGACAGGACGAGGCACCTGGAATTCGGGGGAAGACACCCCGGATGCAGTGAACCAAGCCAGTTCCTGGGCAAAATGAAACACGGATAAGCCAAAGGCTAATACAAATACTCAGAGGGGGCACCCGGCCAGACAATACATAAAACCCGAATCTTTAGGGGATGCCACTCATAAGGACGCAATCAGCCAAATTCATGACCAGCTGGCAACGACCCGGTTTTTCTCTATAGTTGGTGTCACCGGCGGTTCAGAACATCTGCGCGGATTTTTGTGTGAAGTTGGCAGAACTGGCCTCCACTCCAATTCAGGTTATGACTTGCAGGTAAAATGCCAGGTGATAACTCAGTTCTTTCGGGTTCCTTGTCCCTTACTTGCTTCTGGTTGCTGGCGTCCAGCCTAAGTCCCTCGAGTGCGTCCCAAGACTCTACTCCCTTAAGTTATCAAAGGGAGTTTGGTCGTGAATCAATAGCACATTAAGAATCAATAGCATCCCATGGAGCGTCTGGGGGGCTCAGTTGGTTAGACGGCCGACCTCAGCTCAGGTTAGGATCTCCCGGTTCGGGTTCGAGCCCTGTATCGGGCTCTGTGCTGACGGCTCAGAGCCTGGAGCCTGCCTCAGATTCTGTGTCTCCCTCTCTCTCTGCCCCAATCCGGCTAGCATGTGCACTCTACCTCTGCCTCTCTCTCTCTCTCTCTAATAAATAAACATTTTTTTAAAATGACCAGCATCCCCATTCAAATGGGAACCACGATGTCTCCAGGCGCCTCACATTTTTTTCTAGCATTAATCCTTCCACAGAAACTTTGTAGTTGCTCTTGGCCTCGCTTGCACAGAGAAATATAGGCATTCTGCGTCTCCGTGCGCGTCTGTGTGTCTACGTACACGTTCCTTTCCGGTGAGTAAGTTATTGGAACCTCTCATTCATCTTTTTGACCAATTCACAGTGTACTTCTACAGAACCCTGACCTCGGAAATCTACTTCCGAAATCAAACAAACCCCCTTGCTTTTGCCATTCAAATAAGTAGAGCTGTTTTACCGAGGTGCTCAGAGAATAAATACAGCGGTTCTCATCCCCCGGAGGGAGATGGACGGGCGCCTGATGTGTGCCGGGCCCGTGACGCAGCAGCTGAGGCAGCGAGTGAGTCCCCTGCCCACGGGGAGGTCCCGCAGCCGGACCGGACGGGAGCACGCCCCACCGCACGCGGGAACACGCGTTACCACAGGGCGGTGGTTGAGACGTAGTAGATGTATTTTCCAGTTACCGGAATCCAGCCCATAAACATCGGGACGAAGTGTATTTTGAACAGATGGGAGTGCCATGGATTGAAATTACTCTTCTAGTCTTGCACGCACCGAAAACGGATTCGTGGCGGTCTGTGCTGTGTCCCCTCGAAGGCTGCGCTCGCGCGGTCGGCACACGTGTTCAGCCGCACCACGCGGGAGCGCGGGAGCTGGAAGACTGGTGTGGCCGCTTGTGGCTTCACACCTTTTCATTCATGTCCGACCAATAAAAATACCCAAAATCCAACCGATCAATTTCGAGGGTGATATGTGCATTGAATTTTTTATTTCAGTCTATTTACTACACCACGTGCCTTCTCTCCATTAAAAACTCAGCCTGGGACTACCAGCTGGTGTTAAGGATGAGTCGATAAAGAGGCTAAGAAATGACACTGGCTGAAGCTGTTGCAGATTTCAATTTTTCGTTGAACTAGGGCTTTTGCTGATCTTACCGTACAAGGGAGCCTGATACGCAGTGGTTTCCAAAATACATATTTTTTAAATCCTTGAATTATTAATTAGCTCCGAAAACGTAAAAACGAAGCGGTGCCCAGGATGGTTTCAGGGCACACACGCGTTTCCTTGCACTTCCTCGCATCGCAAGTGGAAAAGACACATAGGATTCTGTGCAGCCTTGATCTCTCGGCCAAATCCCGGGTCACGGTCACTGCTAGCAGTGACCGACCCCGCGCGCCTGCTGGGGAGCTCGCCCGGCTCCGGTGGCGTCTGGCTCGCACGTTCCCGGCACCCCGCCCGGCCCCGCGGGGAGGCCCCCAGGCCTCCCGCTCCAGCCCTTACTGCCTGCCTCGCCCAGCTTCCAGCACCACACACCGCCGGGGCTGTCCCTCCTGTCCCTTCGTACGTTTTACCTTTTTAAGGCACTACTCTCCAGGCCTTGTCTTTCTTCCAACGAACCACCATTTCCTCCTCCCCCTTCATTATTTTGTATTGTTTTTAGCTCACTGACCCTAACGAGGTGATTCCATCAGTGACCGACCGCATGATTCACTCTCTGGTCTGACATGACATGTTTACTTCGTGCAAATCTAAAACAAACGTTGAAAGTATTTCAGCAACAATAGCGCTTTAAAAAAAAAAAAGGCTTGTCTACAAAATTAGGTGGAACAAAGCACGTCCTGGGAAATCTTAGTTTAGCCCGAGGAGTCGAAGGAGTCGAATTGTCCGTCTTTCCTCTTTTGTTCCACTGTGTCGACTAGACAGGAAACTGAGGGTCACACGCTTCCCCCTTGAAAACCAGAGCGATTCTCTACTGAAACCGGGGGAGGAGACCCGCCGTCCAGTCATCTGGGAACGGTTTTCATATTTTTTGGTTCATAAAAATGGCGACAGCGAAAGTTCACGATCAAGAACGTGTTTAAGAATGCGATAAAATGTATCGTCTGAAATCAGAGCAAGTCAGTCATGCTAAGGGAGTCCTGTTGGCTTAAGGGCCACAGAACCGAGGTCACCCTCTGTCGGCCGGCACGCACCGCCACAGGCAGGGCCGCAAACGGAAACTCCGCAGGCCCAGGTGACACCTCTTGCCCCGTGTTTGGGGGACATGCAGCTGTGTCCGGCTATGTGGGGTGACGCTGCCCCCGTGACCATCTCACCGCGCAACCCACCCCGAAAGCCAGGAGCCACCTGTGCCCTGTGGGACGGGGGACGGGCCAGGATCTACCCCACTCCTGCGCGCTCAGTGTTTATACTTCGAGAAACCCAGGAGGCACCAGGGAGACAACACCGTCCTTCGCCGACCCCCTGGAGAGACGCGCAGCTCCCGCCCCTCACACCGACGGGGCTTTAACTTTGTTCTGCATAACGGGGACCACGCTGCCGTGTGAGGAGACGGGAAAATTCTGGAGATGGAAGGTGGGGGGGGGGGCTGCGCAACACTGGACTTAAAGCCACTGAGCCTCACACTTAAAATGGTTGAGACGGCAGGGGCGCCTCGGCGACTCAGTCCGTTAAGCATCCGACTTAGGCTTGGGTCACGGATCTCACGGTTTGTGGGTTCGAGCCCCGCATCAGGCTCTGTGCTGACGGCTCGGACCCTGGAGCCTGCTTCCGAGTCTGTGTCTCCCTCTCTCTCTGCCCCTCCCCTGCTCACGCTCTGTCTTTCTCTCAAAAATAAATCAAATATTTTAAAAAATAACAGTAAAATGGTGAAGATGATGAATTCTGTTGTGCCCGTTTTATACCAATTAAAAAAAAGTGAGAAAAAGTTGTCACAATCTGGCCAACTCGCCTCAAAACCTCAAGGTCCTTCAGCTGTCCTCCCTGCTGGGAACCCACAGTCACAGGAGGTGACCCACCTGGGGGGGGCAGCGAGCCCCCCAGCCCCTCGTGTCTTCCACAGAACCCACCGCCACGCTCGTCACTGGGACTTCTAATTTCACATTCTCCAGAAGAGGTTGACATTTGCTCTCTCTCCTCCTACCGGATCTGGGGGCCTGCTGGCACGCTCGCTTTGGGCCACTCTCTTCGGAAGCTCTGCCATTTCTTGTGTTTGGGGGAAGAAGGCCCCGGAACTTCTTCCTTAACTGCCTGCAGCCCAAGTCCTCCTGAGCCCTTAAATCCAGTGTCTCCTCAGGTTCCCCCAACGTATGTCGAGCCCAGCTTGGCCAAGCGGAGAAGGAAGACACTCGTGCTGACTTCACGCTCCTCAAAAGCGCTGCTGCCTGCCGTTCCCCTGGGAATCGGCCCGCAGCGGGGGCTCAAGGACCCTGCACACATCCAGGACCTGCCCCGGCAGGGGCCCCGCATGGGGCTGGAGCCTGAGCACCGTGACACACCATATCTGCAAGTGTGTCACCACTTGCCGTGAGATCCGCCACCAAAGGCTGGCGTGAGGGACACAGGCGTGGTGGCATCCGGACCCTGCGGTGGGGGACACAGGCGAGGGCGGCATCCGGACCCTGCGGTGGGGGACACGGGCGGGGTGGCACCTGGGCCCTGGCTGTCACCTCCGAGCAGCGCACGTGGGGCCTCCTATTTTCACCACGCGAGCCTCGTGCAGCGGCCCCGAGCGTGGCAGGAACCGCAGCATCAGGCGGCCGAGCCTTTGGCGGGACCTCGGTGGACCGTCCCAGAATGGCAGGGACTGGACCCATTTGGAGACCACCGGATGGTGGGTTTTCAGGGCAGCTGGAAGGCGAGGGCACACGGAATCTGATTCCAGGAATCTGGAGACCACAGGGGGACCAGACTCTCCCTCCTCCGCCCTGCCTCAGGGCACTCCGACACACCTCGAACGGGACGGAGCGACCCCCCGCATCAGAGGAGGAAGGGAGAGGGGCCAATGTCTTCCGACACCTACTGCGTGCTGCAGGGGCTTCGGAAACAGATGGGCAGACTCTCGATCGGCGTCACCACGCCCTGGAGGCGCCCACTTAACAGATCTGCAGAGTCCGGGACCCCCCCGGCCGGAGAGTGAAGGCACCCAGGTCCAAACGGGGACTCATTCCACGGCCTAGCTCTTTCCCAACGAGCTGTCCCTGCAGAGGCACCCGAGCCTCCAGCCGTCCCACGGGTGACAGTAAGAAGGGGGACTTCCAAATACGCTGGCCCCCGCCCCCCGGCCAGGTCGTGGCAGTTAAACCACCCAGCTGGCCGATCGGCTGTATTTATGGTAAATCAGAAAACAGAGTCATTTTCAGCAGTTTTCTCTGTATGTATAACTTCAGGTGGGATTTCCTTAGTTCTTCTTCCTCTCGTCACTGTGGGTCGTGGTCTGTGTTTGCACAAAAACGCTCGGAGGATGCTGCCTGGCGTCCCGAGACCATCCCGCGACCATCCCGGGAGGAGGAATAGAGGAGCTGAACTCCCAGAGGCTGGCGCTCACAAAGGCAAGGAGTGTCAACAACACATTTTCAGGGGAAACACACGTCTCCCGATTCGGCTGCGCCTAGCTGGAATTTCCAGGCTAAGGGTCTGTATTTCCAGCTGTCCTAATCATCTCCTGCGCTCCTAAATTTTCCACTCAGTCCTTACGATTTCCGCCTGATGAGTGTGCCCCCCCCCCATACCTTTCCTGTCAAGGACTGAGTTCTAAAATCAATATGGCGTTTCAAGGGTTGCAAAGAGTCTCTCGGCCCTTCCTGCCCAAAGGCGCGCTCCGGGCACTGGCC
>PITB01021030.1:0-29791 GCA_004024585.1 Paradoxurus hermaphroditus | reverse complement strand
TTTTTTGGCCTTAAGATGTACTCCTCCAGGAAGAACAGAATCAAGGAGAAAATGGTCCTTGTACCCATATTCCCACTCATGTTCTCTTTTGACTTGCTATGGGATTCGAGATAGAGAAGTAAAATTCTGCAACCTTTTGTAAGATGTTTTATGCATAACGTCAAATGTTTAGGTCTAAGTGTGTGAGGAATGAAATTTCTCAGGTATATCGGGGTTAATCCGGGGTCACACTGCCTTGAGTTCTACTCCTGCTTTGTCACTTATAAAGCAAGTTGCTTAAATTCTTTAAGCCTTGCCTTATTCATTTATAATATGAAGTCGATGATAGTATCTATACATCAGGGTTGTTAGGTAAATGAAATGATACATTCTAGGCCCTTGACAAAATGGTGGTCACATGCTAATTGCTCAATAAATGTTAGCTACTTTTATGTTACTACTCAGAATTATAATACTAATAATTATTATTGTTATAATATTATCATATATTACTATAACGGTTTTTTACCTTCTCCAGTTATAATTCTCCTGGGAAGCCTTATATAGTCAGGTTGTGTTCTATTGCTTTCCCCACATCCATCCCCTGGCTTAGATAGTAGCACTACTACGCTGTATGTTTCTGTGGTACTGACCCCAACATCCAACTCCAGATGTGCTCTTAGAACCACCACTGACTTATCTGCATAGTCCAATTTTTTGGCAATAGTTATTGAGTCAAGTATAAGCATGAGACCCAAGTCTCACCAGTAGGATTCAGTTCTGGGGTGTTTTAAGACTTTTTTTTTTTTTCATTGTCTTTTCCCTGGACTTTATATTAAATAGTTGTAAGTCTGAGGTTACTGCGTGCCAACAGGTATTACTCGCAGAGGTGGGGCCTGGGGTTCCTATGCAGAAGCTCTTCTTGCTCTCCTGCTGTGCCCTTCTTGAGGAAGCCAAGGAGATGCGCCTCTTGAAGCCCACCTCTTGCCTTCTATACCATATTTTTGGTACCCAAACCCTGGAATTTTCTGCCAAGCAGCTTTCTGTCAATTTCCAGGGCCTGGGGTAGCCTCTTTCCTTGGCTCCATCATTGTGGAAAGGGGAAAGGGCGTCAGGTCAGGGGCCAGCATTTTACACGAGCTGGCAGTGTATATGCAGGTCCTGCAAGTGTTTGGAACATGCTTAGGGACACTATTTGATGAAGGTGTTCTTGACAGTGAAGCGAACAAAGAGAAAAGCAGAGTCAAGGAACAAAGAGTTCTGATGAGCTCCTTTGGGTCCTAGATCCAGCCGTGTGTGAAACAAGACTGACCCTTGGACTGTTAAGTTTCTGAATCAGTAAGTGAGTTAGGCTGAATTTTCTGTAACTTAGAGAGTTCTATCTTGAAACACTTTTCCTTGCTACTCCATCCTGTACTGACATTCCTTTATCTGTAACTATGTATCACTTATGCTATTCAGAAATGTATTATATTCCTTGTTATTGAATTATTAAAAGTAGAGGAGTTTTATTCCTCATCTAAATGTCTAAGAACATTTTCAAGCTATGAAAAAGGATGGATTCAAGTTCACTTTGAGGTTGCCAACTGTGTGACCATGGAGAAGACAGTTAACCTCTCTGATTTGTTTCTTCAGCTAGGAAAAAGAAATAAGGCCATTTAAAGTTTTAGGATTGCTAAAGGGATTACATGAGATAATGATTGTAAACAGTCTAGAGCACACTATGCAGTCAATAAATTCTTTTATCATCTGTTTGAGGGTAGAGGGTATAGGAATTAAACCCCAAACACTGCTACAACTAACAGAAATCCAACGGAACTAACTTAAACAGTGCAAGTCACTCCATAATTTTAGTAGCCTTGCAGTATGACATGCAGACGGTTACAGCTAGGCCTGGGTAAGCTGGTAGCAGGGACTCACAAACCACCTCTCTGTACTTTGCTCATCTCTCCTCCTTAGGCCACCCATTTTGGGTCAGCCTGGCTTTTTTTTTTTTTTTTAAGTTTGTTTATTTTTTAGTAATCTCTGTACCCAATGTGGGGCCCTGAGATCAAGAGTCAAGAGTCACATGCTCTTCCAACTGAGCCAGCCAGGGGCCTCAGGCTTTTTCTCATTCTCAAGTCTACAGTGAGGGACAAGGCCACGAACAGGCCCGATGTCTGTGTCCCCTCTCTTCAAGAGAGCGTCGAAACCGAGCTGGATGTCTCAAATTCCTAGGAATTCTGATTTCCTTAACTTGGACCAATCGAATGTGGCAAGGCAGCAAGTAAAAAACTGTATTAACTTGGCACCTAGCACAGTAAAATAAGGCTGAAATGAAGGGAGGAAGACTTCTCAGAAAGATAAGGGGAAAGGATTCCTTTGAAGAAGAGATGGCAACGCAACCAATATTGAGCTAAAGGGGTAGCTTTGTCAAAATTATTCTGGGGGCACCTGAGTGCCTCCGTCGGTTAAGCGTCCGACTTCAGCTCAGGTCATGATCTCATGGTTTGTGAGTTCGAGCCCCACGTCAGGCTCTGTGCTCACAGCTCAGAGCCTGTATCCTGCTTTGGATTCTGTGTCTCCCTCTCTCTGTGCTCATGCTCATGCTCTGTCTCTTTCTCTCTCTCTCTCATAAATAAACATTTTAAAAAACATTATTCTGAATTATCTTCCTGTGAACAAAATGTTGAATGCATGTTAGCATACCCTTCATAAATGTATGCCCAGCCATTTCCTCCATGGACCTCTAGGAACTACGAACAGAGGGTCTGAGTGGTTTTCTATCATTAAACAGCAGAGGAAACGATCAACAATGAGACCTGACCTCTTAGTTCCTTCACCTGATCCCAAGAATCTTTAACTCAAATGTTTATCAAGGCTTCTTCTTTAAAAGTGACCATGTCAATCTTTGGTATATGGCTGTTATAATGTTGATATGGACACATTATGTATGAAAAATGGTTAGCTCAACATTTGCAGTGTCTGATTTTCACGCATTAATAATCTGACCATTTAATTAAAATATAATGCCAGAGGGTCCCAATCCACAACGCAGAATGACCTAGAGAATGTCCTGTCATTGAGAGGTAGGGAGGGAATAACTCAGGGGCAGGTTGGCTCCTTTTATGTCTCTGCGTGCCTTCGTATAACTGAAATCTAAGTGTATCCAATCCTGGGGCTCCCACCTGGTAGGATTTCTAGCTTTGCACATGCTGTTTATTTTTTATGTGTGTCTTTGGGATCCATGGGCGGTGAGGGTGCCGCGATGGGATGGAAATATGCAAACTTCAGGTGGAAGTGATTGGCACATCTTCACACCCTGAAAAGACACCATGGTCTTAATGCCCCGGACTCTGAAGGCTAATGTCTAAAGAATTGGGCTCTGAAGGCTAATGTCTCGGCCAGTGAAACCCAGAGATTGTACCTCACGAGTTAGCTCAGAAACTTAACATGAAAAGTTTTCATCTTCAGCTCGCTTCTCACTTTACAAAGACACTTACCAGAAGAGTATTCTAAATTGGAACTAGTGAGTGAGTAATCCAGGTCTCTAAAGCCCAGGGACTGGAGGGGAAGATTTCTTAATTACACCAGCCGGGGCTTGGGTTCTATTCTTAGAGCAGATGGGTAATGTGGTTATGTTCGTGATGTGTCCTGCTTCTGCATCGACAGGGCCACGCTTCAACTTACTGTGGGACGGAGGGAGTAAGTGAAGGGTCGCTCAAGTCTGGTCTTTTCCCTAAGTGAATTGATGCAGACTTTTTATAAACATACCTATGTAAGTCTTAATTGTGCTATGTCATAGGCCAATCAGATTGGAGTATCCTCATAACATGCACAGAGGGTAACTTAATGAGAATTTGAAAATCTCTTTATTGCCTATACATTGAATCTCCCTACACGTCCCTCACTGAAAGTAATTCAGGTTGGAGCTTTCAGACTACCCTGAAGGAGACACGAGAGTTCACTTGTAGAATATTCATACTGCAGAGGATGTTTCTGGCAGAAGTCCATCTCTGAAAATGGGAAATCTCAGTGTGTCCTCCTAGGCCAACCTGAGCACCAACTATGTGATTATTTTTCAGAGAGGAAGAGCTAAGTGTTAGGAGGCAGTTTCTATCAATCTCTCTTTCTGCGCCTAAAACTTGAGTTTTTTTGTTCTGAACTACTGCGAATCCTTATACTAGCCCATGTCCTTCTGATATTGTTTGATTTATAACTTTTGGCTACCTCCAATGTTCTAAAAAGTACAACAAAACAGTTTAGTGAGAAAACACAGATTTCCTTTTAATAGAAATAGTTGGTGAATTTTAAAAATAAAAGTGCCCAAATCTTTTAACTTGCTAAATTATTCAGTCTAGGGTTGCCTGGGTGGTTCAGATGGTTAAGCATCCAACTTTGGCTCAGGTCATGATCTCATGGTTCATGAGATCAAATCCCACATCAGGTTCTGCACTGTAGGCATGGAGCCTGCTTCGGATCCTCTGTCCCCCTCTCCCCTGCCACTTTCCCGCGGGCTTGTTCTCTCTTTCTCCCTCTCTCCAACATAAACACTTAAACAATTATTCAGTTTAAAAATACTGAAATGACCTACAACGAGGCAAAAATAAACAAGTTAGCATCATAAAGTTAATGAACACTATTTTAAAAATTCATTTCAATCCCAAGTCATTTATTTCCTATGATTAAAATATCTAATTTATGTGGCAATATTCTTCTGTAAAAAAAAAGGAAAAAAATAGATTCTTACCCATTTTCTGATCATTCTACTAAAGTAAGAAAGAAGAAGCCATGAATCCTCATAACACAGAACAAAATAAAGCAAAATCTCATCTTTTTGGTAATCCTGATGAATTTTGTCAAAGTGGGATTAAGACAAGAAGGTTGTTTCTTGGCATGAGAATTCTGGAATGAAAAAGAGGCTGAAACTTAGCATCGTCGCATTCGTATCTGGTCAAGCTGCCTTATCACAATTCAAACTTTCATGCTGGGAAACTGCTCTTTCTTTGGTACCTTTTCTGCCAGAATTCAACTCTAACAACAAAAGTTTATAAACAATGAAAATTCCAGCTGGTTGACATCAGCGTCACGAAGCTTTCTCTTCACACTGATACAAATATTTACCCTGAGCTCTGGCAAAGCTTTCCTTGCCCATGTCACCCTTAATCATACATTTTTCCTTGATTGAGTTATGCTTTCCAGTACGTGATTTGCTCTGGTTTACTTTTTAACACATCCCAGAGGCTTCATCAAAATCAACTCTGGGCAGGCCATGTCATTTGGTAGCTGCCAAACATGTTATTGAGAAGGAACTTGGCAAATATCAAAACAGCCTTTTCTAACGGCTCTAATAAATGTGTTTGTTCTTTTTGACCACCATTTACTTTTTGGGTCCCTCATACCCATGGAGAGATGAGCCAAGAAAGTAAGCAGCGAGGCACTTCATTCCCTCTAATCCATTCCCTGGAGACAACGTGCTGATGGCTCTTCCAGGCACCTTATTGCAAAGAAGTTGAAAACCTTTAAAAGGTTTCTTCAATGACTCTTTATTTCCTTCAAGAAGACACAGGGTTATTTTCTAAAGGTTAAAACAACAGATTGATGTACTCTGTAACTGCAGTAAAGTCGGCTTGAACAAATATTTGCCACACCAAAGTGACTTGTGGAGGGATTAGCACAAAATATTGCAAATATTTCTATAAAGCTTCCCTTGCCAAAATAAAATGTTTGGGTTCTCTGCGCTGAATGCTTGCAAAATCCTTGTAGGTTGCATTAACAGGGCAAAATTCAGGGGAGCTTTTTCTCAAAACAGGTGATGCTGTTACCTAAAAGACACGTAAACAGTTACTTTAATTGCATCAGTTTACACTTGCCTTGCATATATATTTCAGAAAAATCTGGTCACTGCACCAAAGCTTTATATGTGCCCTGCGTCACCAGGCTACCTTCTTTGGAAATAACACGAAGTCACCTGTGCCAGGAAGCTCTCCTTTCTTCTGCCTGGACCAGTTTAAAAAAAAAAGAAATCTCAAAAATGAGTTGGAACTCCCACCTCTGAGGCATTCAGAGTCATTATTTCTGTTATTGTTGTTTTTCCGGCACACCTCAGGGGATATGCATGCATGCACACAACACACACACATTCACTTATGCACACAATAATCTCTACTCCACCTAGTGAGTTTTACCCTTGCCCCTTGCCAGCCTTCAGATTCATCTGACCAGCTGGAGGTGTGTATTTACTTGAACATATTGAAAATGCAGTGATTTGTAACGAAATCTACCTACCGAGATCATTAATACATAAACATATTTCAAGACCATGGTAAATAATTATTATACACTAAGGTGTGACCAACATATCTGAGAACTTGGAATTTAATAAGATATTCTCCTCAGCTCTTTGGTAAGAGTAGTAGCAATTTCTTGCTCATGGAAGCCCGTTATTAATTCTTTTGTACCACAAGGAGTCCATTCTGTGTAGAGAAAATGAAAAGAAAAAGCTCTGTGTAGGCCCGAAGGAGTTAGAGCAATTTCCCAAATTCCTAACCTGACCTGGGCACAAAAATGCAGGAAAGGAAACAGCATGTGCCAGTCCCATTGTTAAAGACTAATTTCTATCAGAGTGAAAGGTAGAAATTTTCCCCACTTTACAGGCAAAGGTCAGAAGATTCAGGAAGTTCCACTAACTTGCTCAAGGTAATTTAACCAGCAAATGGAGATAAGAGATTCAAACCTAGGGGTGTTTGACAAAGAGGCCCTATTGTTTGTTTATGTCAGTTTGTGTGCCCCACCACGGCAGCCCAGGGGGCGCTTAGCCTCCTGTGAGTGCAGCTCTGTGACCAGCCTAAGCCCCTGGGGAGGTTTAACTCAAACAGATAATCTGAGTTAGGGATAAACCTCACGTATCTATTGGAATCCATTATGATGTTCAATCTGTGGGGCTTTATTTGGAAATACATTTAAAAATTTTTAAATTTTGCTTTCCATCCGTGCTTTGTGCAACTCCAGAATTCTGAAGAGAGCTATGTTAGGAGCTCCTACTGTAGGTCCTGTGATGGCTGAAGAGGTGATTATGGACCCCAACACGGGCCCTTCCCTGGATAGCTCTAATCTTTTCTGATATATTAGGCATTTGCATATAATTTTGTTTAAGATAAGGTTTATACTACTAAAAAATAATATTTTAAGGGGCACCTGGGTGGCTCAGTCGGTTAAGCGGCCAACTTTGGCTCAGGTCATGACCTCACGATTTGTGAGTTCAAGCCCTGCACTGGGCTCTGTGCTGGCGGCTCAGAGCCTGAAGCCTGCTTCAGATTCTGTGTCTCCCTCTCTCTCTGCCCTTCCCCTGCTCATGCTCTGTCTCTATGTCTCTTAAAAATAAAATAAACATTTAAAAAATTAAAAAAATAATATTTTAAACCCGAGAATTCTTATGACTCAGATCCTTGGGCCTGTAATTCTTTGTGACCTAGACCATGACTTTCAGAAAGCTGTAATTTTTGCACGTCACCTGAAGACTCATAGAGCCTAATGCTCCGTAGAAACCTGGTTTATGTTCTTCCAAATAGTAAGAGAGTGTGACTTAGTAATTAACACAATAGATGTATCCTGAAAATAACGTGTATAAATTTGCTTTCATATACACCAGTGAGGTCACCTGTTTAAGGGCCCCTATCGATAATTCAAAAGATAGTTTTCTATACCTTTGGATTTTTACAGATTATATGCAGATGTAGCCAGCAAGACAGTAGTTCTGCCTTTGACTTTAACCTAACAAAGTGTATTGTGAAGAGGCAAATACTGTTT
The DNA here is from genome assembly GCA_004024585.1 of Paradoxurus hermaphroditus. NCBI lineage: Eukaryota > Metazoa > Chordata > Mammalia > Carnivora > Viverridae > Paradoxurus > Paradoxurus hermaphroditus. The sequence continues at coordinate 22,024 of PITB01021030.1, read as the reverse complement.
TCGTGATAGCAGTTGTTTTCAAAATTGTTCAGGGCAATGTTGACATCATGAGGATGTATCTGGTTAGACCGACTGAACCAGTACTTCCAGGAGCGGGGAGCAGACATCTGTACTGTAAAATCACGCCCAGGAGGTCTTGAGTAATCAATCAGATTTGAAGTCACTGTTTGGCCTATTATATTTTCAGACATGAAAAGCTGGCCCCCTCCTGAGGAGCCTATTTCAAATTTGTATGAAGCTTTCTAATTCTTTAAGGTACACCTTATGCAACCTGAGTCCAAAGCTTTTTCTGCAGGCACAAAAAAGGGAGGCTGTGAAAAGGAAGACAGAATGGCCACACTGTTGCCATTTCCATAACTGTCTATATGAATGTCAAGTCAGCCATCTCTGCGTTACAATGTCTCACTCACCTTCAGCGATGTCCCCAGCCCTCTACCTGGCACTTCTTAGGTGCTCAGCATTTGTGTTGCTTACAAAATATAAAATATGAGGGCATGATCCAAGTTCAATGGTAAGACACACTCATCAGCCGTCCAGTTCTTGTCTTCTTTCTCCTTTAACCCAGTGGCTTCTTAATTCTTAGACATTAATTCATCTTGTTTTTCTTTAGGTTCCTCGGTAGCATTTTGCTTTCTTCTCCTAACTCCATTTCTGGTAACTCCCCATCGCCCCCACGTCTTAACGATTCCCTTCTTGATCTTCTCACACAGCCGCAGCCAATCGATCCTTCATCCTCTTCTCAACTTCCCAGAAGACTCTGAGTCCTTAGAGGCTAGAAGCTCTCCTGATGCTGCTCCCAGACCGTGACCCATGCTGGCAAAGCTTCTGCTCCCATGTGGCTGCATGTTTCACGAGGAGAGCTACTAAAATGCAGGCAAGCACAAAGTCTTAATTGCTTGCTAGTGGGCACTCGGCCAACATGCTGTTAGCAGAATGAAACCCAATCTTAAAGAAAAAGTGCTGAACCCCTGCTCTGGATCACCCAGCCCCATATGGAATGCACGTGTTTTTGAGGAGATTTAGGCATGAAGATCTTTTTTTCCACTCTTTTGCATGGGGCTGTCAATCCATGGGTTGCTAAAACATTTTACTCTTAATGTAATAACCCTGTCTGCAGACAACTTTAAGAGGCAACTCTGTACTTCCTCTCCCAACTTATAACATGGGAAATTAATATATTCTCAAATTTGTGTTCCCTTCTACAAATATTACTTTCAATGCTCTTTGCCACAAAGTTGTTACTTTTGAGAATGTCTACATTGACATTTTGAGATTGTCACTGCCTGGTTTTGATGATTTGCTAAATATTTAGTCTTTGCTAACTAATCTCTCTAAACCTCAGTTTACTTATCATATTAATGAGAAAAATATTAATACTTTCCTGATACGGGGGCTGTGAGGGTTCCATAAAATTAAAACTCTTGCCGGTGCCTAGCACAAAGAAAATGTCCAATAAATGCTGGCTCTTAATATTGTTGGTAAAAATAATAGTCTAACAGCTTTTGCATTGTAAAGACAGCTCAACATATAACATAAAGTATTAACACATGCATTTCGGTGTTTGGGGGCTTCAGCCTTTTTTTTCTTTTTTTTTCTTTCTTTCTTTTTTTTTTTTTTAATCTCTCATGTCCAGGATTACTATTTGATACATTTCTACCCTGTCCTTTTTCTAAAGAGATTAAAAACCTTTCTTCACATTACAAGTAACAAAAAACAGGCAAGCAAGATAAAGAGAAATAATGGTCCCTAGACTTCCCCTTTAAATTTTAATATCACAATGCTAGGCTCCAAACCTTTCACTCTGTATTCCTCTCTAAATCCTACGATACTGCAAATTTCCCATCACTGTTAAATGATTAAGATGAGGTCAGTATGAACTTTATTAAGTCCTATGGTGCTTCAGAAAATGGGACATTCAAATTAATGGCTAAAACTTAGAGAGTAAAGGGAAATTTGCTTTCCATTTGAATAACATTCCTTTTCCCAAAGCTTGTGACAATCCTTGGTCACACATGGGTCTGGAAAGGATTGTTCTGAATGACCCACAGCTGTACTGCCAGTATCAAAGTATCATTCACATCTTTCTTAGGAGTTTTAAAATGCCTTAATGCAAATAGGATACCTGGTGGACCACTGTTATATCCCAGATAATGCTACTAGAGTAGCATTATGATTATCCTCTTCCTACTATATGTGTTCCATGTGCTATAACACTAAATTAGAACTTCAGAGAAGGAATGCCGGTGGTTTCTGTTGTCAGTTTCTATAATATTAATCTACTTGTTGATATATCAGTTTTTAGAGCAGAAAGGCCTCATCCTAGAACTTTAATATCAGCAATTTATACATACAAGTACTTCATCCAACGTTAAAAATTGCCTTTGTCATTTTCTGGGGAAACATTAAGAGCCAGGTTTGATGAGAAAGACATCATCCATATGGTAATTTGATATCTTTTAAAATCAGGGTGGGCCATTTAAATTGCTAAGCTCAATAAAATGCCGTTAAAGATATCTCATTCCCTTTCTCCCCAACCAATTCTGAACCCAGGAAAGGGTTAACAAGAAAGCTTGCATAGTGTCTTGTTTAACTTTAAATCAGATACAGCTCCATTTATTTCTTCAAAAAACGGTAAGAATTAATTAATATTAATCTATAATCACATTGATGGAAAAATTAATGGAAATTTTAATAAAAATATAACCTTAACAGAAATTAAAGTTGTCCTTTAGAATATAAAGCCAACACTATCCACCAAGCAACTGGTCTTCTGCTACCAGCTGATGGAATTATAAAAATTAACTGCAGGGTGATTCTTCTCTTGTTCTCTATGCATAAAAGAAACGTATTTGAAAACTACAAACAAAATAAAAAGAGAGACACTAAAACTTAAAGTGAATATAGAAATTGACCAACCCTATTCAATGTAGAAGGTATATTTATTTAAGGAATTAAGGCGCTTATTCATCCAAACAGCTCTTATTCTCTCTCCTAACCTATCAGGGTTTTGGTATATATTTTTTACACTATAGTTTCCAAGAAGACTTGACAATCCTAAAAAAGTCAAATTATTTTGGATGACTCAAGTCCAGAGAACTATAAAATGACAGCTTACTATTTGGCACATGAAATAATTTTGAATGAGGAGAAATGACACGTATTCTGAAAATTGGTTCCATATTAAAATTATAATGTTAAACAAGTATTTCCTGAAATACAGTGATATTAATTTTTGCTATTTACTAAATGCTATGTAGTACTGAGCCAACTAACTCATACATAGTGGCCACTTACTAGGAACTTATAGATGAGTGAAAGTTTTACCTTTTTCACTACTTATTGAATATTTTTAACATTAGATACTTTGCATTAAAAATAATACAATGGTATGTATAATACAGACTATTATTTTTGCCATTGTATTTACGTAGTGCTTACCAACATTTCGATGCCAACACTGAATGTTAAAAGCTACTCTTTCTGGCATTATATCATCCAGAGGTCCATATCAGAAGGGGCACTTCCTCATAGCTACAGAATAATAACTTACCTTTATACTGATAACCCTAAAGCAAACAAAAAATTCTGAAAGCCTTTTTGAATTATCAAAGAAAGAACTAACATGAGAAAACCATAGTCATAAGTACACTTTGATTATATTCTTGCAATTTGAAAATTGATAATTTATGTATATATGGTTACTCTCTGCAAAGCATAATTTTTGATTAATTAAAACAACGAATCCCTGACTACACCTGATGACAGAATTGACAGTTCTAGCATGATAATTAGATTCACTGGTGGACATTCAAAGTGAAGCAGAAGCAAAGATTCGGTCTTCTTTTCTGTTTATTTTTACAATTCAAGTCATGTTTACAATCAGCGATGTGGTAAATAATCTTGTCTTATTCTTCCTTTCAAGTACCTGATTTCTTGGAAGCAGTGTCTTTTATTTCATTATCATAAGGATGAGACATGAAACTTAAAATCCCACTGATTTTAGAAGGGAGCAACTTTCATCGTAAAGTATTCCTCAGTTTAAATATTTTTCTTAACATTAGTCAGGAATTAGCCTAGCACTGGAGGTCTCTGGGAGTCTGTGACCCAACGGGGACCTGTGGGAGCCAATTCCCCTCCTCAATAAACACTCTTAAATATGTCCCATCTTGGGGGCACCTGGGTGGCTCAGTCAGCTGAGAGTCCAACTTTGGCTCAGGTCTTGATCTCATGGCCTGTGGGATCACTCTGCATTGGGCTCTATGCTGACAACTCAGAACCTGGAACCTGCTTCAGATCTGTGGGTCTCCCCTCTCTCTGCCCCACCCCTGCTTGCATGTGTCCCCCTCTTCTCTCTCTCCCTCCAAAGTAAGTAAAAAACGTTTAAAATTTTTTAATGTCTCTCTGTATTGTTTGACTCAATATTTCTCATTTTATTTTCTTGCTGTCAATATAAAATGTGTGAAATAGTATTGCAGATGCAAAAGGCCTACATACTCTAGCCATGGCTGAAGGTAACACGAAACAAATGAATAAACACAAATGAAGTATACTTTGAGAAAAAAAATGTACATCTTCTATCTGGAGACTGATTAAACTCTGATATTGACCAAGCCAAGCCACATAATTTAATCAGTTCAAAGAGTATGTGTATGTTCAAGAGTTCATTCCTTGCAAAGAGACATTGTTGCTTGTCACAACTCTCTGGGGTTTGGGTACTGGCTTCTGGTCAATAGAGGTCAACGATACCGTTAAACATCTTGCAGTACACAAGAGAACCCCACACAAGAATGATCCAACACAGAAAGATCAATACCACTGAGGTTGGAAACCCTGACTTAGACCCAATGAAATTTGGCTAAATCCCACTGAATGTAAGTCATCTTCGATTTTTCATGTCATTTATTTTTCTCTTAGATTCAAATGAATAAAGGAATATATGGTACGATATATTTCTTTGACATGAAAGAACTTATGCACTGCTTATTTTTAATGTACTATTGCTGTGCCTAAGAGTACACAAAAATAACAGAAAGAGTTGTTCAGCGTTTGCCACTGTCAGCACTCTACCACAGATACCCCATCTGGTGCAGTCTGATATGGATAATAACGGTGGAGTGTTCTTGCTGTCTTGACTGTAGTCATTACTGTGATGTTATTTTAGGACTAAGTAGTGTTTGCCCATTGGACCATAAAAGTGTGTCATGTAAATACAGGTTTTAGAACACACAATAGTCTGTCCATGTATAGAAATATGCAGGGAAAAAACCTCATAAAATGCTTTTTAATAGTATTTGTTGGGCATGTGAAGTAATTCCTTTTCAAAGTTAAATCACTTGGAAAAAAGGGGGCTTCTCTTTTCAAAGACCCTGTAAGTAATTATGCTGCATTATACATCATTCATATGTCAATGCAAATTTTGTTTTTAAATGGAAGGAGTTTTGAATGACACGGTACCAAGCAAATGTCCAACATTAACCAAACCTTTTATTTATTTATTTACTCTCACCTGAATTGCTCTTTGAAATTGAATTGGGGGTAGGGGGTTAGTATTTATGTCGCCAGCAACCTCATATTTGACACATCATCCTAGAATTAAATTCTGAACACCAAAATATCTCATAGAAAAGAAATTACAAATGACAATAACCTTCAAAAATATCCTTAACAACAGTTGAGGCACTTTTCTCAGTAGGTATTATATTTATATTGACAGCAAAAAAATGAAATGGGAAATGTAAAGGGCCAAAACAGTATTTAGAAATTCTATACTTTGAATCATATATAAAATTGTATACTTAGAAGTCTGTGATTATATTGTTGGAAGCTTGAAATATATACTGCGTCGAGCTTTTTTTGCCATCCCTTAACAATGATGAACATTTTCTTATTGAGATCAATTTATAATAATGACAGTTAGAGAGTAAAATTTATAGTTATATCAAATGAAACTGTCCAGATTGGACCGAGTGACTTGATGATACACAGAACAATCAGAGTTATTAAAATGGTGGGTGGCCTATAGACCCTCAGATGCTTCTCAAAACAAATCATCTTGACAGGAAGAAAATCTTACAAAATGAAGTTTATGTGCCTTCTGCTATTTACAGACATTCTAAACTCGAGAAACAACTCTAGAGAATTATTGGAATGTTATTCTTCAAAAATAAAATGCCAAATATTTGTAAATGCTATATTACACTCAGATTTTATTTAATTCCAATGTTTTAAGAAATGTGTGTGGAAGAGATATAGATAGATAGATGATAGATGGTAGGTAGATAGAAAGATAGATGATAGATAGATAGATAGATAGATAGATAGATAGATAGATAGATAGATGATAGATAGATAGATAATAGATAGACAGGATATTTTTACCTAAATTCCCTCCCTCATTTAAAAAATGGTTAAACCCATTCTAGTCAGTTTTACATTGACTTCATTAACAAATATTTAGGTCAAACCAGCAACTGCCTCAAATTCATTCTTCAGTTCTATTCTGTAAGTTTCTAAATAGAAAAGAAAGAGTGATAAAAATATCATTTTATCTGTGCAGTGACATATCCCTTGTTTTAAGAAATACTGACCAGTTTCATCCATTTCTATAACATGCGTTAAGTTTTCGGTTCTTTGATATTGTCACACATGAAAATATCGCTCTAAGAACTTGACCTGAGACCTACTCAATAGTATGATAGTTTACATGTCTCTGAGTAGATCTTCTTCCATTAAAGAAAAATACCAACCGATGAGAGCTGAGATGGTGAATTCTAAAGCAAGACTGTTTTGCTCGCTTCAGCAGCACATATACCAAAATTGGAAAGATACAAAGAAGATTAGCACGGCCCCTGTGCAAGGGTGACATGCTAAAGCAAGGCTGTCACGTTGAATTTTCAGGCTACAGAGTACTTACTGCCTGTGTACCCTTAGACAAGTTAAGTAAAGACTTGTGGTTGAGTTTCCTCATCTCTAAATGTTGACAGTAAGAGTCGCTTCCTCATAGGATTTTACAAGGATTAAGTGCTTTAATATATGTGAAGACTTTAAAACAGTGCCCGGCATATAGTAACACTGTATAAGAATTAGCTATTTTTTGAAAATATTTTTAATATTCTTTCTTCATTTTAAGAATTAATGTATGAGCCTCGATTAGAGGTATAATTTGTTCATTGTGTATTTGTTATGGGCAGCACAGTAAGTAACCTCAGGCAACCTTAAGTTTAGATAAGAATATTTTCCACTAAACTAGTAAAAACACTAGCCTTTGCACAAAGACTAGGATAACTAAATGTGGTGTTAAAATCATAGTGAACATGTCCTATATAAGCTTTCAGCAATAGTCAGGACTTTATTCCCAATATTTCTGTACGATAGGTTTGCTTTTCATATGTAATAAGTCATAAAGACAAAGGGTCCATAAAGGAAAAAACAAAAATAATTTCCAATATATGGAGTCCAATTTAAGATATAAGGATATACCAAATATTAGACCTGCATTATTTTGTTTTCCATATGATTGTCAAATATACTCTCTCTTTTCTATTAATGCCCTTACTGAATAGTGCTTTGGTATGAAACAGATGAGTCAATTGGCCCAAGTGTAAAATAATTTGAGCAATACTGAGTATTCCAATTTTATCCGATGTGCATGGGATAAGATCTGACAGTAAGGCTTTAATTATAGTTGAGGTCATTTTAAGATTTGCATTAAAGTTAAGTTGTTTTATCTCTAGGTAGCAAATAACACCCTAACATAACCTAAGAGACCCATTTTTAGCATAACCTAATAGTGTGGTTTTCTGTCACCCTCAGCAACCGAATCTCATGCTACTTCTTCCTTTCCTCACTAATCTCCAGCCACACTGGCCAGTTTTATTTCTACAATGAACTAATTTCCTTTTTTCCCACAGAGATATAAAACAAATACAGTGTCAAGTGCCTAGAATATTCTTCCTCTTTGTTTTCACCTACTTAGCATGTCTCTATTGGGGTATAATTTGAAGTGACATTTCTCTCAACCTCTAAAATACTTTGTTTTCTCGTTATATTATCTTATACCTTCTTGTACTTTTATTGTGTAGCAGTAATTTAACACAGTAGTTTATTACTTCTTTCATGACCTCTTCCCCAGGATACCATAAACTTCATGAGGATTTGGACCTTTGTTGTTTGCGTAGGTTTGTACTCAATTGAAATGATACTGATGCCCTCACCTCAACAAAATGTGCATTGATATCCTACTCTTCTCTTCTTTTGACTAATTTGCAATTTTCTGCTTGATGATTCCACTCAACACTGTCCAGACAGAAGTCTTGAACTGCTCCTATCACACCTAAATTCTCCACTACAGATGAGAATCCACATCTTACAAAGAATACTTCTATTCACCTACTGGTCAAGTCAGTAACCTGGAAATCATCCTTGATTCCTCCCTTTTCCTTATTCTCCATTTCTAAATTATCACTAAATCCTGTACTCTTTATGAACCACGTGTATGTAAATGTGTCTACGTCTCTTTGCCATCATTGCCACATGTATCATTCAGGATCCTACCATGAAGGAGTGACCCACTCGAAGGGGGGAATATGAGGAAAATGCTGAACAAAAACATATTTAAAAGATCAGATGAGATTTAGGGAAACCAACCAGAAAGGCTTCAAGATCCCACAGGTAGGAGCAACAGGAAGCTGTTGACAATGTAGGCTCAAAGGATAAGAGGAAGAAACAGTTTCTAGAAACTAGAAAGAGTAGCTCCTTAGTGAGAGGTGTCTGAGATAAACTATGTCCTTTGACAGAAGAGCGGAAGTCAAGGCAAGGAAGGAGCAGCAGAATAAACACCGAATCTCATTCTGTTGCTAACCTCCAGTCTCAGGCTGGTATTTCCCATTAGCAAAACCAAAGTGGAATTTAAAAGACAAACAAACAAACACCTTTATATCATTCATAATCATTAACATTTTGAGGGTCGTAAGGCATTGACAGGACAAACTGAAAATATTCTGCACACCCTTTTTCTCCTGGCTTTTGTCATTTCCTACCCGAGTTATTGCAATGGTCTACTAACTGGTTCACCTGCTTGCTCTGTCACAAACACCTATACTCAATCCATTGTCTTACAGCAGTAAGATTCTTTTCTTGGAATGAAACCTATATGAAGTTCCTCTGCTTAAAATATATCTATCAGTATTTACCTTTTACTCCTAAACTCCTTGTTTTAAAATTGTTTAACTTTTAGGAGCACCTGGGTGGTTCAGTTGGTTGAGCATCTGACTTTGATTTTGGCTCAGGTCACGATCCCAGGGTTGTGGCATTGAGCCACATGTCAGGCTCCACACTGAGCATGGAACTCACTTAAGATTCTCTCTCCCTCTGCCTCTCCTCCCCCACTGTGCGTGCTCTCTCTCTCTCTCTAAAATAAAAAAAAAGGTAAAAGATAAAATAAAAAATAAAATTGTATAAATTTTATTATAAACGTTCATTTTCTTAACTTTTTTTCCACACTAGACTGAGTACAGTGAAGGAAGGCATTACCTATGCCTTCAATGCGATTACAACATAGTAACGCTAAATAAATATTGCATCAATTAATGAATTTTAGAAGACCGATTGATATTTTTTTAAGTTTTATTTATTTATTTTGAGAGAGAAAGAGTGCATGCATGAGCACATAAGGGGCAGAGAGAGAAGGAGAGAGAATCCCAAGCAGACTCTGTGCTGTCAGTACAGAGCCCTATGCTGGTCTCAATCCCACAAACTGTGAGATCATGACCTGAGCCTAAATCAAGAGTTGGATGCTTCACTGACTGAGTCACCCAGGTATCCCAGATTTGTATTTTTAAAAGCTTCCCAGGTGATTCTAGCCAAAAGAATCTAAAATTGAAAAAAATAATATAATACTCCATAAAATTTTAACACAGTGTATTAATTTAGCAATACTCAATATTTATTTATTTATTTATTTATTTATTTGAAATTGTAATTGAGTCTATGATAACACAAGTAAAAATAAAATCAGGGCCCTTCATTTTTGGAGTGGCAGTGTTTTGTCTGCAGGCTGTTGCCCTAGTTGCTCGTCATTCCTGTACCACACAGGTGAGCAGTGCAAGAGGGAGGGATTGTCTTCCACTTCCCCCGCTCCCCCCACCCCACGACTTGCAGAACGTGGCTTCAAGATTCTACTTTCTTTCATTTTTGAAGTCTTGAGGTTGATAATGAAAGTAATCTTATTACTCCCATTAGTAGACAGGGTATATTGATCACATCTAATACCAAGTAAAGACCTGGCAAAATAGATTCCCTAAGTAAATGATTCTTAAATTTTTCCTGAAGTAAATGCCAGAGGTTTGATTTTAATTTATTGCCTCCAGCATTGTTAAATGAATCGTATAATATTTCTTAACAGTTAAGATTGAATAAATATATGGAGTAAATAATATGTCATTATCGAGTATGTGTTCACATTCAGGACTGTGCTAGAAATCATGAGTTCCAAAGGACTTAAGACACTGTCTTGCCTTCATGGAAAATATAATCATATTGGAAAGATTAGATGGATATGCTTCATTTCAATTAGGGAAGTATATAATAAACCAAATTATCTAACCGTTAAATATATAGTAGAATAAACAGGTACAGAAACAGTAATATTAGGAATGACTGCATTTGGGAGGAAGTAGAAATTGAATAATTTAGAATCAGAATTTGGGGACATAATTTTTCTGCAAATCTTAGCGGTATTAACTTAGGTATAGCACTCACCTATTGGGGACTCTAATAAAGAAATGCCTCAGGTTTCATGAATTCACTAATGAAAGCATGCCACTATAGTTTCATATGTATCTTGTGGTTTGCAACTTCTAACTTTGCCAAGAATAGTTATACAAATATTTGATTACAACCTAGGATGGATGTTAGTACGTACAGACACAGGGAAATGCTGTGATGGAAATGCTGGAGATGAGGTGTTGGAGCTACTGCCCTTTTCAAAATTAAATGCAGAAGATAAGAGAATTTCTCTAATAAATTGCTGTTTACACAATTATTTTTAGTAAATTAGGGATTCTACTTACATTACACTTTTAAGTAGAGGAATGAGATAAAATGTATAGCTATCATTCATCTCTATGCTTAAACATAAGTAATTTTACATGTATACAAAGATGTGTGAGTTTATATATACATATAAATATACTATATATACATAAATACATTCCTTAATTATGACACAAGTTTATTAAAATAATTTTATTAAAAATACTTAGAGATTATGAGAGTTACTCATGTCCCCCAATGCTATAGCAGTTAACTAAATTATTATTATTTGCTTCTCTGTCAAAATAGTGGATTTTGAAATATGAACATTCTTTGGCAAAAGTGGTGTTACAAAATGTGTCACAGAAATGGAATTGTTTCAATACTACAACAGGCAGATGCATAGCAAATGTACATAAATATCTGAACACAGATAAGAAAATATTGGCTTTATATAAAATGAGATGGAAACAATTTATTTTTTTTAATTATCAGAATTGAAAAGGAAAAAAGGTCAGAGCCAGGTACATAGAACCTCAAGAGCCTGTGACCCCCCCCCAAAAAAAAAGCAATTTAGCATTAAAATATTCAATGAAATTACCTCAATCCTATGGCAATTCTTAAATATACAAAAATGTTAAGTGTTTAAATTGCAGACAAGAATTTTTTCTTCTATACTATCTGATAATGAGAAGGCATCAAAGCACTTCCTTGGGAAGTATTTCCTCTCCTTAAACGCCAAGTTAGATGTGAACTGGTTCACCATGAGGTTGTTCATGTGTGAGCTTTTAAAAGAAAAAAGCACTTTGTTTGCCTAATCAAGGTTAAACCTGATATTTGAAAGGGAAAAAAGAACCAGGGAAAAAAAAAAGTCTTAAAAACCTTGAGCAAAGAAACACATTTCATGAACACGTTGTGAGCTTCTATTTAACATCTAATAGCTTAATTAAATGGATGAGGATTAATTTTACTAATCATTCTTTTTATAATCTAGAGCATTAGAAGATTAGTTATTCTAAAAATAATAATTATTATTCTTTTAAATCTAGAACAATAGAATCACCTGGGAAGCTTTTAAAAATACAAATCTGGGGCACCTGGGTGGCTCAGTCAGTTAAGCATCCAACTCTTGATTTAGGCTCAGGTCATGATCTCACAGTTTGTGGGATTGAGACCAGCATAGGGCTCTGTACTGACAGCACAGAGTCTGCTTGGGATTCTCTCTCCTTCTCTCTCTGCCCCTTATGTGCTCATGCATGCACTCTTTCTCTCTCAAAATAAATAAATAAAACTTAAAAATATATAAATCTGTCTTCTAAAATTCATTAATTAAGCCAAAATTTATTTAGCATTACTGTGTTGTAGTCACAACACAGAAAAAGCAAATGCTTTTATTCTTAACCTGATCTTGACAATGACTGAGGAGTAAAAATTGATGTTCTAAAGACATATCTATCTATACTGCCTTTTATTACAAAATCTACATTTCAGTCTTAGGTAATCTGCTCTGTTTTGAAATGAATCTAAATATTAGGTCCTGGGGAAGAACAACATTTGAGGAAAAAATGCTAAAATATAGCAGCTAATGTTAATACTTATTAATACTTGTTTATCTACAAGTCTTAAAAGGAAAAGGTTTTCCTACCATTATAAGATGTTACAGTGTTAATCTACATTTCAATAAGATATTTAAAGGCAATTCTAGAACTGTCAATACTTTGTACTGTATTTCTAGTACAAAGAAATACTGACAGTTTCGTTTTAGGTGACATGAAAGCATTATTTTATCAAGAAAGTGCTATTAGTTCCTCAGACATTTGAGCACTGTACATTCTCAGAAAGTTCCACAGATGGTCTATAATGCTAAAATATTACCTATGTAAAATATCCCGAGGTATAAAATTAAAGAAGAGGTCTGAATAAGTAAGGTCTCCTTTATTTCACTTGGTTCTATCTCAATATTATAGTGAAGTTGGAAGCTTAGAATAAAGCACTCATATTTGAAAATCCCAAACTTTGAAGGAAGGGTTTAAAAGTACAGGAAAACTTTGGTATGTGGGCATAATTTGTCTGGAAACATGCTTGTAATCCAAAGCACTTGTATATCAAAGCAAATTTCCTCTTAAGAAATAATGGAAACCCAGATGATTTGTTCCACAACCCAAAAAATATTCATATAAGAATGAGTATAGGGGCGCCTGGGTGGCTCAGTCAGTTAAGCGGCCGACTTCGGCTCGGGTCATGGTCTCACGATCTGTGGGTTCGAGCCCCGCGTCTGGCTCTGTGCTGGCGGCTCAGAGCCTGGAGCCTGCTTCGGATTCTGTGTCTCCCTCTTTCTCTGCCCTTCCCTTGCTCACCCTCAGTCTCTGTGTCTCTCAAAAATAAAATTAAAAAACAGTTAAAAAATTTAAAAAATGAGTATAATCTTATAAAATAATAAAGAACATACAAAATATAAAGAAAAATAAACAAATTGATCTGTACTTACCTTTGAAAACCTTCCTGGCTGGTGTTAGGAGACAAGAGAGAAGAGGGTTATTGTGTAGGACGAATTTCACTATCACTAATGGAATCACTGCTATCTATTGGCTCAATGGAATCTTTTTCTTTCCATGCAGCTTTAACAAGGCATCTATCTAATGATCTAGAATGAAGCAAAGCATTGCTAAACTTACTATTACATGGAAAAGCAAAGGACTGTCCATAGGTGCTTTGAAGTGACAAAAAAAAAATACACTAGTGCCAGTTGTGAGCACCTTCCAATATTGCTTCTGAAAAATCACTGATTTCTGCCAAACTCCAAGGCCTGAGAATGAGCATCAAGTATAGGAGATCATCACCCACAATCCCTCAGCAGAAGAGAGAGAGAGAAGAACCATTAGCTGGGTTGTGATCATGTGATGTTTGGCATCATATATTACTTGTATTCAAGACATCACTTGTTTATCAAGTTAAAAATTATTGGAAATGTTTGGTCATCTTGCGGAGTACTCGCAGAACAAGTTACTCACAATCCACACAAAGTTTTACTGTATATGCTAAATTATGTTTAAATGTTAAAGGTTTACAAACTAGGAGAGTCAAATCACAAGCAATCTTTGGATATATAGGCTTGTGTAATAAGGGAATGTACTACATTCCTGGTTCTGATATGTTTCTAAAAATAAGAAGAGGGGCACCTGGGTGGCTCAGTTGGTTGAGCAGCCGACTTCAGCTCAGGTCATGATCTTGTGGTCTGTGAGTTCGAGCCCCGCATCGGGCTCTGTGCTGATGGCTCGGAGCCTGGAGCCTGCTTCGGATTCTGTGTCTACCCCTGCTCATACTCTGTCTCTGTGTCTCTCAAAAATAAATAAAATTTAAAAATAAGAAGAGTTTTTCTGAGTCAGCAAAGAATGCTTCACCTGGATAGCCCAGAGTTCTACAGATTTAGGCACAAATGAGCCAAGATAACCTTTAACTTATTATTTTGCATCTCTTCTCATTTCCTATTCTATTCCTTATTGCACTGTTTCCCAAAGTATAGCAAGTTTGTCACTGATGTTTGACAAGATTAGCTGAGGCAATGCAGGTACAGAGTTTATTATTTAAAAGTTGAAATAATTGCACATTTATTAACATGCATTATATAAAAGAGAATCAACACATTAAAAATTCCTTAGATACTATTGCTCGGGAATATAGCCAGTATTTAGGTAATAGTTAAGACTTTGAAAATGAATTGATTTAAAGAAAGATATTAACTAAGTACTAGGAAAGATGGCACATACCTATGGCAAAAAGTGAAGGTGGGACAGAAATGTCTAAAATAGAAGAGACACTGTCCATGGTACTCATTGTTCTCATTCTTCTCAAAGATATATTATCTCATTCTGAACCCACGTAAACCTTTCATCCTTTGAAAGGTTCTGATACTGCCTTAAAAATATCTTAAAGCATCTCCAGCGACACTGTATTCCATAGCTAGTCTTATACTAAGTCATTAAGTCTGATGTCAACTGCTGTGTGATTGTAGGAAATCATACCCGTTAAATATTTTGTCTTTCATCTTTTCCATCAATGAAAACTATTAATTTTCCTTTTTAAAACATGTTCCTCTATACATGCTATGTAAATCTTCCTTCCTACCTTGATCTTGCAGTTTTATTTTTAACTATTAATTAATCAAAAGTGCAAAGAAGAGGAATTTTATTTACTTTTTAAGGGAACTTACATTGCAAACTCATTTACATATTCTTCCATAACTTTTCATGATGCATTCTCACACCTATCGATGACTGCCATACAGATTACCCTTTTTTTTAAAAAGCTTTTGTACTGAAGCTCATTAAGTATTTTAACATATTTGTTTAGAGCACTTGCTCTATCTCAGGCTCTATGCTAAATACATATATTATCTTTATATCATCTCCTTATACTAAGTCTGCTCAATACAGAGGAGAACAATGAGATAATAAAACATCAAAGGTCTTGTGATCACTCAGGTAATCATAGTGATTTCAGCATCTGTGGCTTTTGCCACTGCATTCCATTATTTTCATATACAAATCTGATATCAAGACTTGCAGTGAATCTTCCTTCATATTTCTCTTCAGCATGTGACAGCATCAATCGCTCTCTCAATTTTGAATGCCTGTTTTGCCTGAGCTTGTGATGCTCCCCCCCATTGATTTACTTTTCATTTTTCTCAAAAGTTACATTATTTTTTGCTAATTTATCTGCCTTTTACTGCTTTTATGAATGAGACTTGCATGAGGTAGCATAATTAACCTATCTCTATGTTGTACTTATGGAATCATTTTTTGGCGTGTCTTTAATATCAACTCAACACTTGGGCCAATAGAATGTAAATATTATCAAGGCATAGTTATCACAGAGTCACTAGTGTGTTTTTCTCCACTAGCTTGAGATACAAGATCATACCTTATTTTGTTTTTAAATTAAGGAATTGTGTTTATATATTTAGTAGAAACTACAGCTACTGCTTATCTTATTTAACTGTACGTCCAAATACCAGAATGGAGAAAGGGAGAAGATCATTCACAATGGGAGAACTAAGATTATTTTTTTCATTAGCAACCATATTATTACTAGCTCTGGTGCGTACTCAGGTCAAATGGCTCTCCAGTGTATGCTACTGAAGTTAAGATTTAAATTAATATTAATATTGGTTTATGCTCAATAGTTTACTCATTCTTCCATAAACACTAGGCAAGGGTCTCAGGGCCTTCTGCCTCACCCAATATGAATCTTTAGCTCAGGTAGTCACTTTAGATCACAACTTCCCCCATGACTATTTCTTCTCTAAGAATTTAATATGCTTTCCAGGACAGCAAAATTTAATCAGAAATGTTATAGTCAATGTATAGAGAAGCTTAATGAGTATTGGTTCTACAAAAGAATGGGTTACGGTCTTTGTCATTGCTTCTTAAGAAGCTCAGGGACCACTATGCAAATATCACAAATTTACTTCCAAGTGATACAGAGGATTGGTAGAGGCAAGCCACATTCCTCTGAGGCAATGGGATCCATCCAGTTGTTGAGGGAAGAATCAAAGAATCTCTGTTTCACTATGATAGATTGTATTTGCTTAGTATCTCCTGGCATTGTCTCTTGAAAATAATAATTAGTCTATTTTCATCAGGTATCCTATTAGAATGTGTACATTAAGTAAGGAGTGCTTGTATAAATAGAGAAACACATTGTTATTTCAACTTCTTGCTCCATTTTCTCTAATGTGATAACAAGCTTCGATTAGGAAATACTTCATACACAAATACTATTATGAACCAGGTAAAGAAGTCATAGATGAAATGCTCAGTTTGTGAAATAAAGATGAATTAGAACAGGAAGGAAGAAAGTAAAAGAAGAAAGAATTTTTGAGAGAAGAGGACAAGTCATGGAACTTGCTGGAAGACTAGAGCCTGTGTAGGAATATTGCTTATTCAAAGTTTCTAGTCACAGAAAGATCTGAGTACTTTTAAGAAATGGGATGTCTAATTATCCAAAAATAACTGTTTTTAAATTCTTTCACATAAGCCTCCACTCTCATCCCCATCCTTAAGAAAAGTCTCCTAAGCCAGCATCCTACGCCAGAAGAATTTGGGAAAATGACTCAGTCTGGGTTCCTTCAAAAGCAAAGCCTACCTGGACAAATGCTTGTGTCCAGGCAGTTTACTTATTTAAGATGTGATTCAAAGAAGAAGTGAAGAAATAGGGAGAAGGAGAAAAGGAAAGAGGACAACACGGAGTAATAGCACATCATCTAGGTCCTTATTGTAGACCTTCATTCCTTCATGGTCTGGGAGAAATGTGCAAATTATCTCTGAAACACAGGAATCTGGAGTCCTATGACTACTGGTTCCTGATTCCACTGGTTGAGGGTCATCCCCAGGGTATTAGGTTTGTCCTAGTCGTGGACTACACTTATGTCTGGGTTAGTGAGCTTCCAATTCATCAAAGATGATCTTGCCACAGAAAGCAGAAAAACACAGTGGGTGCCTGGGATGGGACAATGGCAGCTTCCAACATGGTAGAATATAATTTCAGTGGCTGAAATCTGACATGGGCTACAGAAGTAAGGTAGAATGAGTGAAATTATCATTGTGTGATATAATATGGAATAAAAAACTAAGCATCAGGGCATGAAATGTGTTCCTGCAAAAGCAAAAATTCAGAATTTTATGTATCTAGAGGAAATGTCAAGGTCACCACTATCTCCAAAGGTCTATGGGGAATTTTATTAAAATCCTGGGTCTCACCACATTACCCAGCATGATGGATCATTATAAGTATCTCCTTTAGGTGAGATTCAGGTTACCTTGTTGAGTTCATGGGTAGCCTATTTCTTCAGACAACTCTTGAGAACAGTAATCTCTATTTGAAATAGATGAAAGACTGATTTGGGGGAAAACGTTTCTAAATTTATATATATTTAAAATATCACATCATTAATACAATTATAATTATTATAAATTATTAATAAATCTGAGTTCCAAGAACTCTTTTTTACTCCCTATAGCATTACTACTACATATCTCACTAAAGCACAGTATAAGCAGTTTATATTATAGCTATTGTTTTTCTGAAATAATAATAAATAGTGATTATTGAGCCTTCCTCAAGTGCTACCAATCTTCTAAGTGTTTTACATGTGTTAGCTCATTTAATTCTCACAGCAATACTCTAAGCTAAGTGCTATTATTACTCCTAGGTTTCAGATATGAAAATTATGGAACAATGATATTAAGAAATCTACATAAATTCATCAGCTAATCAGTGACAGACCCGCAATTTAGGCCTGAGAGTCATGGTGCAATCCAACCTTTAAAGCATTAAACGTTACTCCTTTTGCGACAAGACACCTCGAGTTCTTAAAAATCAAGATCCAACGTACTGTCTAGAGCATAAGTTGATTACATTGCGACAAATATTGAAAAAAAAAGCCTAAATAATTTTTTGTTTCATAAATATATTAACTTTTAAAATGATCTAATGTACCTCTCCAGATACGCATGCAAAACACACTTTAGATTTTATTCATTTTTTTTTTTAAATTTAACAATACAAACTAGGTCAAGCACCTTTGTTAATTAACTCTATTTCATTAAAATTATGACCTCTGGTTTAAAATGCCTTCACTCTTGTGTGTTAAATTTATGTGGATGGTCCATAAACAGTCCCTAATTAGTCACATGTGTATTCAGATGTGGGCTTGTGTGTTATAAACTAACACTGAAGTGTATAAGGAACTGTCAGTCAGATCAAAAGTCAACTGAAAATCATCCCGTTTGCAAAGCTGAGAGCCTGTCACAGTTAGTTAGTCATAAATGTTTAAAACAGCAACCAAACTTTTATTCTAATTGAGCATGAGTTGAAAGGCTACCCACTTTGATGTCTTTGCTTTTATCATTTGTATATAGCTAAAAAACTACTATTATGCTTTTTTTTTTAAATCCCCCCTTGGAGTGGTAGACATTACTTAGTTCTGAAAATATACAGGTAGATCAATCTATAATTGCAGGGCCTTTGTACAGTTTCCAGTTATGCCTATAATCTTCCACGTGCAAAAGTTCAAAAGTAAAATTCTTCCCTCCTTTTTCTCTATTTGATCTCTTTCTGTGTATTTATGATTCAGGACATAAGGAACACATCTTTGCAATAATATTTAGAGAGTCATCATTTAAAGTGTAATAGTCTGCTTATCTCTTTTTTTTTCTGCCTTCAGCAGACACAAATCAAATAATAGATTTTTTGTTAATATTACACGTTGTATCAGTAAAATTTAATGGCATCAATGTTCCCATTCTAGAGATTTGCATACTGGGACACAGAAGTGAAATGACTGTTAAGGTCTTAGAGCAACCCATCGGGCAATATGGCAAAGATTTCAAAGCGCCAGGCCTGTACCCATTTTCATTCCTTTATTTTTGATTTAAACAAAACTCCTGCATTCAGAGTCATTATCCTATAATTTGATGACCAACAACATTATTGGTTAGGATAGCTAATGCTGGAAACGCTCTTTAGACTCCCCAGAGGTCCGTAACTATTGCCATGCATTTCACTTTTTCTGTTATAAGCTCCTCGATAAGTTATTATTTTTATCGAAATTGTCAAATATCCTTTAACGGTATTTAAATAATAAGAAACAATATATACATTTACATATGTAGTTACCATTTTCTCTTCTCTTTACTTTTTGTGTAAATCTCCATTTTCACCCACTATTTTCCTTCTAAAAGACTTACCATAATATATCTCGTAGGGCAAGTCTGCTAGTGATGAATTTTCTCAGGATTAACATGTCTGAAAATGTCTTTATTTGCCTTCACTTTTGGAAAATATATATGCCGCTTTTGAAATTCTATTTTTTTAATGTTTATTTACTTTTTTTTTTTTTTTGAAAGAGTACTCGCGTGAGGGAGGAATAGAGAAAGAGAGAGAGAGAATACCAAGCAGGTTCCACACTGACAATACAAATCCTGATGCAGGGGCTCAATCCCAGGAATCCTGAGTTTGTGACCTGAACTGACATCCAGAGTCAGATGCTCAACCGACTGAATCACCCAGGCGCCCATCGCTTTTAAAATTCTAAATTGGCAAGCTTTAGTTTTCAGTTCTGCCAAATATGGTTCCATTATCTTCTCACTTGCTTTGTTCAGACAAACAACTGAATGTCATTTTTATCTGTGTTCCGGTCTTTGTTCTTCCTGAATATTTTTAAGAGTTGCTCTTCATTTTGAAGAATTTTATTGTATATGCCTTAGTAATTTTTTTTTTCATGTTTCCTATGTTTGGAGTTTTTTGAGCTCCCTTGATTTGTGAACTTACTGTTTTCATTAAGTTTGGAAAACTTGGGGACATTATCTCTTTACATATATTTTCTTCCTCTTCTCTCTTTCTTCTCCTTATGAGATAACAATTATCTCAAGGCCATTTGAAATTGTTCTACTACTCACTAATAACCTCTTCATTTCTTTAAGTCTTTTTTCTCCCTTTGTTTTATTTTGGATAGTTTTCATTTCTAAATCTTCAAATTCACTGTTATTCCTTTTGTATGTCCAATCTTGCTGTTAATTCCACCCAGTATATTTTTTATCTCAGATATTATAGCTTTTACTCTCAAGATTTCATTCATATTTTCCGTGTCCCAAACATAACTCTTTAAACATGTGAAATAGTCATAAAGACAGCTTGTTTTATGATAACTATTATAATATTGGGTTTATTAATGATTCAATACCTGTGTTCGTATATGTCAGTTTAAATGGACTGATTATTTTCTTCATTATGGGTCATATTTTCTTGCCACTTTTTTTTGCCTGTTGATTGAATGCCCAACATTGTGAATTTTATCTTGTTGGAAGTTGGCTATTTTTCATTCCTATGAATCTTCTTGTGCTTTGTTCTGGGTGCTTTTTATTTGATTCAGTGAGCTGCCCAATATTACTATAATAAACCTTGGAAAAAATCTGATTTTCTCAATTATGACCTTTAAGATTTGTTATTCAGATCCTCAAGAGCATTCACATGGGGATAATTATACCACAATACTGAGGCAAGACCTTCCTGAGTATCCTCTGTAATGCTTTGTGAGGTAAGAGTTTTTCCAGGCCATTCTGTAGAGATAAGCCCTGCTCCTGGCCTTGCGTGCACAACTGGGCACCGTTCTCACCAATCTTTTAAGCTGGTAATTCTCCAGCCTTTGGTGGGTTTCTCACACACATGTAGTGCTCAACGCTCTGCTCATTCTGAAGGAGGACCCGCTGCACATGCCCAGGGTTCTCCTTTTATTCTACTCTTTTCTTCGGGTACTTTGTCTGTGAACTCTAACTGCCTTTGTTTCCCTGGACACCCAGTTACCTCTTTTCAGCTGAGCAATTCCGCTGGATCCTGCCTCAGTTTCCCCTCCTTCTGCTGTGGCCAGGAAATTACTAAAGAAGTTAACTGGGGCAAACTTAGAGCTTCTTGTGTGGTCTACATCTCTTAGCGATCCCTTTTCTTCATCACCTGATAGCCAGTGTCTTGAAACTGTTGCTTCGTTTATTTTGTCTGACTTTGCTGTTGTAGTATATTCCAGATGGAAGGGTAATTCCAGTCGTAGTTACTCCATCTCTTGCCAGAATGATTTCTGTTTGGGGATGAAAAACACACGAACTTAATACATCCTAAGTACTAATCTAAATGTTTTACATATACTAACTCTTTGATTCATACAGTCATTCATGAAGTAAGCATTACTATTACCTCCTTGTGATAGACATTGTTGGTTACCTGCACGATATTAGCATTCCCTTCTTTTACATTGAAAACAGTGACTCAGTTTAGCTCCTCGGACATCATTCTGTCTCTGATGTATAATCCACCAGAAATTACATTTTTGATGAAATGTGTACCTTTCCTTGTCTCCTAAATTCATTCAATAGTACATATTTCAGAATCTTGGAAAAGAGAGCAGGATTCTTTTTAGACTCTTTTTTTTTTTTTTTTTTTT